>JANIJG010016476.1:0-12682 GCA_024611175.1 Megaceryle torquata
AGGAAGGAAGGAAGGAAGGAAGGAAGGAAGGAAGGAAGGAAGGAAGGAAGGAAGGAAGGAAGGAAGGAAGGAAAAGGCCATGCCACTAGTGCAGCTGTGATGTGTGATGTCCCTGGTATCCTCAGGTCCTTGGTATCTTAGTGGGAGAGATAGGAATGAGGTCTGGGGTTTTGGCATGGCTGCTGACCCCTGTGACCAGCTACTGGATGGATTAATTGCTGTTTAACTTGCCCAACAGTTGCCTCTGCTGTTATTACAGTTATGCCTTGTCCTTCACATGCTGTGTCACAAAATGCTGATCACACACCAGGGCAAGGTAATTTTGCTCATTGTTTTACACTACCAGATCACAAGGTGTCAGTTTAGATGATACAAAATCATTCTTCAGACCACACAAGATTGTTTCCCTCACAGGCCACACACTTGGATGTGGTGTGTCCTATGCTATAAGGTGATGCCCTTTTCTTTGTCCTTGGTAAGTCCAAATCAGGGTAAGGTCCTATTGTCACTGCTGTCAAAAACAGCATTGCCATCAGCAGAGACATTATCATTATCTCTGCTCCTGCCCAAGCCTAGCCAGGGGAGTGTCCAGAGAGAAAGGCTGCCCCACATAGTCAGGGTGGACATAGTCATGTTCCCCTGGAGGGACATGGGAAATGAAAGAAAATTAGTTCAGAAATCTGAGCTGGAGTAGTCTGCCCTTGAAATACCTGGTGGTAGCCTCAAAAGGCCTGACAATTGCTGCATTTCAGTGACTTCTATGAACCAAAATAAGGAGCAACATGCACATGAAGGAATCCAGAAGAGACTGTTTAATGTGCACATGTTGAATTTCAAAAATTGTTGTAAACAAAGAAGACTAACTATTGCAAGTATTGTGCAGTGAGCTAGCCAACACCACTGGGAATTTGGATTAGCATGAACCCGTATGTTTCTCATCTGCTAACTTTTATTCAAATTGAATTTTGTTCTGTTACATTCCCTTTCTTAAGGTCAGGGATTGGATGGAAAGACTATTGAACTGTTGCTGTTAGAAGTATCTCACTTGTTCTTTAGGGGAGGAAATAAATAGAAGCCAACAGAAGGTTAATTTTAAGTGTCAATCCTGCCACATGCTGCCTGAGGGTATATCTCTGTGGCTCCATGGCTGGCAGAGGGTATCTGGCTGATGACTGTGATAGTTTGTCTATTCCTGAACTGTAACTCTTGTATAATAAGGAAAAAATAAATAAAAGTATAGGGAGGATTAGATGTTTTATTCCTCTGCTCTCTGCATGCAGCTCAGGGTCAGATCCACCCCTGAGTCCCTGGGAACTGGGCTGCTGGGGGTGAAGCTGCAGAGGCACCTGCAGGGCGAGCTCCGCTCGAGCAGCCTGGAGAAGGGATCTTGCCTGCAGGTGCAGCAGAGTTGGTATGAGATTCTTGTTTACACTCTTTTCCCAGATTCCTTTTGCATTGTTAGGTGGGAAGGTGATAATAAAGGCTTGAGAAAATATTGCCAGGGAAAAATGTCCCATCAGATTGGAGGTCCCTAAGCCATGGGTCTGAATAAATATCACAGGCTCGAGGCTTATGTGCACAACAGTGAACCAGAACAGCTGCTGAATCAGCTGTTCCCCTGACAAATTACCCTGCCACTCAAAGCTGGAGGTCACAAGGAAAAAGGAAATTGGAGCTCAGACTTTGGGAACAATGGGTTAGATCCTCCGTGGATACAGCCCCCTTTGGATGAGGCAGAGAGGGGTTATGCTCCTTTCTGCCAATCAAGGACCTGTGAACCCATGGGGGAGTACAGGCAGAGAGGTCCAAAATCCAGAGACTGATTTGGAGAGAAACCTGGAGAGATACTGCTGATGGGGCTATGCCAAATGAACATTACCTCCCCGGGAGGTAGGTGTGCTGTGCTGAACAGCAACCGCCAATCAATCTCTGATCCATTTTGATTAAATCAGAATGAATGCTCACAACTGGGCTAAAGAGCTATGCTTTTCTTCTATAAAATCATAAAAGCTACTGCATCTCCAAACAAAATCAGAATTGTCATATACTGAGAATCCATTTACTGGAAATCAGTCAAAATCAGTGCATTTCTGTGAAGTTCAGATGTATTTCAGGTTGTGTGAGGTACCTATTGTAAAACTGCTATCACACTCACCAGATCAATACTGATTTAAGAATTTTTAAGGGCACATGCTCTCACATTAAGGTGTCACATTTTATTTTGCTTGGGTCTTGATCTTGGGATATTGGTGGCCCCTGGTCCAGTGTGTTGATTTTGGCAAGCCTGTGTGTGGCTCTGAAAATAGTGCACTGTAGTCCAACCAGAAGCTCCAAGCCTGCCTGGAGGAAGTATTGCATTAGAGTCTTTGACCTTTCTTCTGCTAAATCAGATCAGATGGTCACAATGTTCATTTCTGGATTTGGCATCATTTTCCATCAGTATTTATGGACATCTTCACTTTTCTTTGACCTGAAGCACATTTGGGGATTCAGTTCAAAGCTAGCTTTTGGAACAACTATCCTTGCAAGCCCTGCTCCAGAAGCACCAAGAACTAAGCACTTTGCTTGCCTATTTTGACATGCTATGGCCTTTGCTTCTTGTCATTTGAAGGCAGTACACTAGGACTATTTCTCTGCTTAAATGTGTCCATGAAGCCAGCTGCACAGACAGCTCTGGTCTCAGGGAGCAGGCTTTTTCCCACCTCACTGGTGAAATGCAGCATGACCTTTCACAGCCTCCTCTGCCAAGCAATTGCATTTGTGCTGGTCCCTTGAGCAATTTCTTGAGAAAAGCATCATGGAGGTTTCACAGGCATGGCTGATGGCTCCAGCTGGATAAGGAGATTAGGCAGTGAGTTTGGCATAGTGTTAACAACATGTAAAAATGAAACAGGATGCCATAGAAATATAATATAAGATAAATCCAGTTATCGGCTGCAAAGAATGTTCTGCTTGCTTCTGATTGCTCATATCTTCTATTTTTATCAATTTCCTTCCGCTTGTCTTTGTGCCTGTTTCCCGGTGTATCAGGTCTGACCCAACCAACTGCACATAAAGATAACACTGATAACTATAAAGTGAGGAGGGGGGGGAACTCACCTCAGACTTGCACAGTTGGGCTGCCTTTGACTGTAAAGTATTTTCCAGATGGACTACTTAATACTAGGGGTTTGATGTCTTGCACCTGCAGCTCTAAGGCTTTCTTCTGGATAAAAAAAAAAAAGTCAGTTGCTGCAGATGCAAGTTCTCCCTAAGATGGGAAATAAGAACCAGGGCCTGAAGCTCTCCAGGCTGGCAAGAGGAGGGGAAAAGTTTTGCAGTGAAGGTTAAGGATGAGCTCTCAGTTTGGGTTTCCTACGGGAAAGTTGTACATGACAGACTACAGAGCATCTACAGCTCAGCACACACTTGCTTCCCTGGGCTCTGCACTGCCTGAATGTAAACCACTTTTAATCTCTGCTTAGAGTATATTGGTCTCAGCCCCAGCACCGCACCCATGCTTTCTTTCAGTTAGAGATGGCATCTGGCCATCTTAAAGCTGAGTTTGGGCCACCCATACACTCTCTGTGTGAGCCTACACAGACTTAGCCTCAGGTAAACAGACTCCCACTCTGGCAAATGACTGCCTGCTGCCAGAGAAGAGTAGCTGCACCCAGCTGCATGCTGCACCCTCTTCCATGTGTGGCTGGAGAAGTCTTCTACGGCAGAGGCATTGCAGATGATGTTCCTGAAACAGCTTTGCAGACATGGCCCAAGAAGACATGGTTTAGGTTTGAGGGGATGCAGCAGTCACAGAGTTTCCCAGAGTTTGGACAGCTTAGACAGGTTTCCAGGGCAGGCAGGAAAGGGGAGAAGCAGGACACTTTATCCTTCCATGAGTCAGTGACCACATAACCTAGTGAAAAGCTGCCCTGAAGTTGTGAGGACTGACTTTCCTCTCCAAGAGGTATAACACAGAATCTTATACACATGTGCTGTACCACAGTTATTAATAAATATTTTATTTGTGTGGCTTTGTACCACACAACTTCCATGTTAGTCTGCAACTGTACAAAACATAACCTCTCAAAATACACACAGGAGAGAACCTGCTATATTGGGCTTTGATTTTACTTGAGACCTTTGTGCTTTACCATCATATTGCTGTTAACAATGTAGGGCTTCAATTCAAAATACCATTTCTGTATAATGCTGGCATTTCTATTTCTATTGTAAAAACCATAAACAGCCAGAGAGCAATACCTGTGCCTGGAGGCATGCTCATTAGGCCAATCAGCAGCAAGGCTACTGACTAGAATGAACCACAGGTGATGAAGACAGGGACTTTAGCTACTGGGGACAAAACAAACAAACAAATAAAAACAAACCAAACCAAAACAAACTCAAACAAAAAAAAACAAAAAACCTCTGATAGTATCTCTGGCTATTGTGTGTCTCCTGACCAAAAGATTAAAAGATTTTTAAAATTTGGGCCAAAGAAAGTGCAACACTCGCCTAACGAGTTTCAGATTTTTCAATCTCCCCAGAAGCAGGAGATTGAAAAACAGGAGCATAATGTGATGGTAATTATATGTATGAGAGGTTTGTTGCCAGCCTTTGGTCTATGGCAAATATGATGAGCGAGTGAACTAATCACATTTCTAGGCACTCCTTGTCCAGTGAATGCTCTTCCTCCTATTACATGAAGTCAGAGATGGGTCCTGTGTCAGCCATCCTGCATGAATCAGGGGTAATGACAGAGGAAGCAGGAGCTGTGTTTACAAGCCCTGGAGGATGCTCAGCAACGCAGGCTGCACTCTTTCTCACACTTTATGTCTACAAAAGCATCATAACATAATTCAGAGCTATATAGAAAGTGATTTTAGAGCTTTTTCAAGGAGTGCATGCAGAGACCTGGCTGACCTGAACTCTTAAGATCTCTTGATTTGTACTCCTACCTCTTCTGTGTACCCTTTCTAGCCTTAAAAAAGCTGCATCAATAGATCAGCCCCTGAGGGCTAGCTACCTGACCACTGCCTTGTGCAGAACCACTGGGCTCCAGGTGGCCACAAGGCCTTCCTCTCTTGCTGAGGTGACTACTACCACACTGCTATTTTCCTCCTTTTTCTTGGCCCATTGTCATTTTGGAAAGGGGTGCAACAAACCCCAGGTTCCTCTAGGACAGGTGTCTCTCTGGCTGCAGGGGAAAGCTGTGTGCAACCAGGATTGCTGCACTAAACAGCAGAGCCCAGGGTACTGCAAACCCTGGGAGTTTACCCTAGGTGAGGAATTTGCTCCTGACATTTTGATATTTCTCCAGATCTAGGTGTACCGAGAGATATCCCAGCACCCAGGCCTGGCCCTGGTTAATAGAGTGTAGAAAGGAGACGGGTGAGTGGGTGCCCATCAGGTAGTATCAGCATCCTTTGTGTGAGCTTGTGAAACAGGTTAGGAGAAAAAAACATCTAAGGCCACACATACAGTTTGTAATTTGTATTTTATTGCTTTTACAAATAAAAATATAGGGGGAAAAAGAGAACTACAAAAAGAACTGTGAGACTGAAAGGTAATGTGAAAGCCCCCAGTGGGAGTCCACAACTGCCACTGAAGGGTGATTTGTAGCCTGCAGTCTGGTGGCACAGGAACATGTTATGAGTAAGGCACAATTGTTCTCCTCTTTTAAAAATAAATAAAATGGCAGAGTTGGGAAAAAAAAAAAAGTGGAAGTCAGCAAATGTTGACGATCATCCTTGTCATAACTAACTACACTGGAGTTATTAAAATAAGGTGACCAGCAAGTGCCTAGACCCAAAATACCTGAAAACCTGGGGTGGAGGGAGCCCTTTGGGCAACCTTAAAGTTCAAAGGTTTTAATGTAATTAAACGCCATATTTGATGCAAGTTTAAACACTGTCAGCAATGTTTCACAGGCCTGCCTTTGGAGAACCAGCAAGCAAGAACATTTGTACTGTCACAGCAGAAAAGAAATGCACATAATAAACAGACTGCATGGTGAGATCCCAAAAGAGCAGTGCCCAAGTTGAGTAGTCAACATTTTTCCAAAGCTTGGCTTCAGTTTACATTCCTCCAGAGAAAAAAGTGACTTGGATAATTAAGCAGGTGGAGATTTTCCAAGTTGTTCAAGACACCAAAAACATGTATCTGGTCCTCAGCTTAATGGTGGGCACCATATGTATATATATCTTTATTTAAAAGTACCCTGTATTTTTAATTGTCCTAAGTGTTCTGGGAATACAGACACGGCTGGAATATTACTTTAATGAAAATGCAGTGCTAAAGAAGAACCTATGCATGGAAAAGGATGTGCTGTGACTGGTATTGCTTGCCTGTCCAAATACTTGGGTAGCTATCTGCCCTTGCCTTGCCTTTGAAGCGGCTGCTCTGCACTACTTTCTTTCAAGCCTTTCCCACTTTTCTTTCCTTCCTAGTAGCTAAAAATGGGAGGTGTACCTGCAAAGCAGAAATTAAACCTCCTCCTGCCCAGACCATTTTTCCTTTGATCCCAAACAAGAAAACAGGCTTCAATCCGGCAAGATTGCTATTTTGAGTAACAGAATGTCCAGAGGAGACATATTTCTCCCTTTTAACAGAGAAAGATGATAGTTGCTGCTGCAGAGGCTGAGTTCGGCTGTCACCATGCCCCCATGGCTCAGAAAACATTGCCTGCCAAAGGAGGGCTTATATAAGGAGAACAAGGACAGGAAAGCCTTGCTGGGATGGACCTTGCGCTGGATACTGCAGTAGATAAATAGCTATACCAAGGGAGGCTGCTCTTGGGAGCTGGACAAACAGCTCTTAGGCTTTAAGTTAAGAACAGACACAAGCTGCACTAGTGATTAAATATCAGCCATTTTTGGAACTGCTCTCCACGGAGTGGAAATTCACATTCCAACCAAGGGCAAGACCTGAGAGGCCTTGTACAGTAATTAAATGTGATTGAAACTCTCCAAACGTTACACACTTGCATGGCATAGTCCCTGTGAGCTGCTGAATCTTTGTACAAAGGTGGATATTGCTGCCAGTATCAACCCCCATCCATGAGAAGGGAAACCAAAAGTAGCTGGCAAGACTGGTCTGGGGTACCTGCTAGGAATTATGGACAGTCACTAAAAAATTTCCCTCCAAAGTCTGCATTTTTCCACAGAAATGTTTTTCAGAAATAAAAAAAGGGAATATTTTTCTAAAATCTTATCTCAAAGAGATGCATGATTCTGAAAGAAATAGGTAATCCACAGTACTGTACAATTTATAAAATGACTATTCTATGCCAGACAAAAATGCAAATGAAATATTTCAGATACTTTTTCTTGGAAGAAACTTGTCTTACTTGAAAATGATTGCCTAAACCATGCTTGGCAGTTAATACCTCTAGCTTGTGTTGGATCCAATTTGGTTCTGATTACACAAACTACTACAAGCATTCACAATGGCAATGTCAACATCTGTTTTTTTCACTAGGTGAAGCTGATGAGTCCATGATATTCCCACTGTATGTTCCCTGTCCTTGACCTTACAGTAACTACAACAAGGTACTGGTGGCTGGACACTTTTGCAGCACCAGGGCCATCACAGACCCATCAGCTTCACCATTAGTTATTCAGCCTGACCAAGGCCAGTAACTATGATTCTGCAGATGGGAAGCAGCTAGCCTGGTTCATATTGGTTGGGTTGTCCTTGTGCAAAGTGCTATCTCTTCTCCCATTTTGCTAGGAAGACTTTGCCTCCGGAATCTGCATGCTTGGCTGCTCCACGGCCACCTGGTTTTCAAAGACACAGCACAGCTTGTAATTTTCTATGAGCTTGGCTTGACAATACTGCCTGTCCTTCTTGTGCCAAATGTCTGTGGCAATGTAGGTGTTGTAGGGGTCATGGGAATCCTCCAGCCTCCTGGCACGGATGTTGGTCAACATAACTCCCACTGTGAAGAAGCCAAAGAGGCCGATCATTAGCAACACGTAGATGATTTCCAGGTTGCTACTGGCACTTCTGACCTGGGAAGGTGTGGAGTTATTTGTCTGCTCCACATAGTCTTGAAGCAGCTTGGAGAGAAGTGAATTCAGGGCTGTGTCATTAGACAGCACCAACATCTTGTTCTGTCCTTCACACTTCTTCCTTCCTAAATTGTAGTTTAGCTAGAAAAAAATAAAGATAAGGGTCACGCAATCAGATAAAAATGTAATTCCTCTGTGTTCCTTTACTGTCTCTACTTCTCAGCAAGAAAGCTACCTTGGAGCCGGAGCAGAGATGGGGGGGGCTAGACAGGCCTGAAGGGATGTCTTCACCTCCTGTTTCCAAGCCAAGCTAGTTAGGCTGAGTCCATCCCTCTTAAATGCTTGCCTTACAAAACCTCCTCAGTCTTTACACAAAGTCTGTTATGGTGTGCAGCAGCCCTGGCTGTTAGCCACTCACCCAGATACTTCATCCAGACCTTTGATGTTGTTATTTAAAGCCCATGACTTCTCCCACGAGTCCCCCACAGGCATGAGTATCTCACTCCCACTCTGCAGCAACTGACTCCGGCTTTGTGGAATGTGATCATGGTTTTCCTCTGTCCTCTCTTCTTTACTTTCAGCTTAAAGATTGAATTTGGAAACAAAACTTCTGTACCTCATCTTCAATGAGTGGAAATCTCTCAGTACCTGCAGCAAGCTCCTCTTGTCCACCCCTGTTGAGGAGTCTTGCCTTTCTTCTGCAGCTCTCATGATATACCCCATGCAAAACTAAGCAACCAAACCTCTGACATAAACATATCCCACACTAATTTAATGAAACTTTCCAAAGGGCATTTGCCCAGGTAGTGGACACAGGGGGAGTCTATGGTAACTGCCTACACAGCCATGGAAAGGAAAAGCATCTCCCTTCATCCTCCCTCCTACAGGCTAGCAATCCTTTCCCAGGTAGTTCATTGTTTTCCCCTCCAAACTAAATTGATATGCGACCAGTGTTTTATTGTCCAGTCAGGAGTACTTTCACTGGCATCACTGTAGGTCAGGAATGGGAGATGATAACACCAAGATTGGTATTATCTGGACATACAAAGCCTCCTAGCCATGGCACTCTGCATTGACAGTCTTAGACAAGAAGCATAAAGGTCCTTTTCCCCTTTCCAATGTCAGCCTTAAATCAGTTAATAAGAGCAATCCTATCAGCACTGCAGTCCCAAAGCCTCAGCAGCCAGGTAACATGACTGATAATCTCACTACAATGCCTAATTTAAATGTCTCTGGAAAATTAAGACAACAGTCTCCCTCTGGTTTTGCCCTTAGCACATCTGAATGAGGTACTGTTATTCAAGGTGACTTCTGTGACAGCAATCTTGTAATCACATAAGATGGCTGTCAGGTCTTTCTACAGTTTTAAATCTGTGAGAGCAGGCCAGCATGTTAGCAAAAGCTTCTCCAGCATACTTACCTTTTGTTGTTTTGGTTTATTTAAGAGGTACTACATTATAATCATGTATAATACATCAAGAATGAAATGAACCCTTGGGCAGAAAGCCACCAAAAGGCCTAGGCAGCAATTACATCTCTCCATGAGGGCAACATTAATAGATGTTGTGCAGGACCTCTGCACAGGAGGGAGTTTAGCTGTGCACACAGCCTCCGGCTGCCAGGAAAGACACTACAGTAGATGAGATGAGATGAGCTGTATCTGGGGGCTGCTTTGAATTGTCGATGTCTTGCTATGGCACAAATGCTGTAAAAGGAGAAGCTGAGGCAGAGGTAGCAAGAAGAAGACACTGATCTTATGACCTGCCATCCCTCATATGAAGAACAGTTATGTAACTGGCATGTTTTGTGCTAGCAGGTGCTGTTGGCAGCTGAATGAAATACACAATTAATGCAGACATGAATATGGTTAAGCATGTTCACATAAATTAATAGCTAATACAACTGCATGTGCTGATTTTTAGTTGGAACCCTTTTGCTAGACCTCCCAGGTGTGCAGTCATGGATTTAGGGCTGAGTCTCATTGAAAGTCAGATGCTCAACCCAAGGTGATTTCTGTGGAGAAAGCCCTGTTCTTCTCACCATACAACCCTGGGGGACCTGAATGGCATCAGCCCACACCAGATGACATCAAACTTCTTCCCCGAGTGAACGGGTGACCACTGGGAGTCCAGGTCAGTCTCCTGTGGGGTCAGACTCACCCTGCTCCAAGCAAGCAGTTCCTGTGATGAGGTGCCTCACCAGTAGGAAAAATGAGCACACATGAGAATATGCTTTGATATTTTGGCTTTAAATAGAGCTGAGCCTGGGGGTGGCAGTGGGAGACAAAAATCGCCTGTACAAAATAATATTCTGATCCAGTTTATTTCTTGAGTTGCATGAGTCAAAGCTACAGGAAATAACATCTTGGCAGCTCAGGCTTAATAGTTAAAATCTATTCACATTTCACAGCTGTTTTCAGATCCTTTAAAAAGGAAAGGAAGAGAAAAAGAAGTATGAACCTTTTTTTGAGATTACTCCTCCTAAGCGTGTGGAACGTGTCGACACTATAAAATGTAAAACTGCTAACAAATCATTGCAATAACTTTAAGACAAATCAAGGAAGAATTTCACTCAGTCCCTCAACTTTTTCTGGAAAGACAGGCAATCATTTCTCATAACTATCAGTACCACTGAAGACACTTCAGGTGTTGATGAATTGTCATTTTGAGGTTGGATATCCTCAGCTACTTCCCTATATTCTTTTGGAAGGTTTTTGAGGGTAGCATAGTATTGCCCACTTCTTGACTGGTTGCACATCAGCTAAGCTGGAAGCTGGAAGGGACCTGAGCAGCCCCATCTCCGTGAGCACATCAGATGGCAATAACAGGAGACATCAAGGAAGGGAAGGGGCACTCTCCTGTACCCCAAGAAATCTCATTCCCCAGAAAGTCTCAAGAAGTCTAAAGGCTACACCCACCACTGCATAAGTCCTATGAAATTCCACCAAAGTCCTTAGTGGGACTGGTTTAGAACTGAAGTACATAGGACTGGGAAGAGCAACTTGTGTTACTGGCCTACTCCATGACAGATGATCACATCTCACTGTCTCAAAAGCTGTCTGTTTTGAACATAGCCAGAGTGGCTTTCTGCTCCCCACCACTCTCCCCAGACAACTGCTCATGGGCTGCAAATCACAATCAGTCCCCTTGTGGGGCTTCTTTGAGGAGCTCTGAGTAGCATTGTGCCCAACCCAAAACCAGCAACCTGTTTTATCCAGATTGTATCCCGGTAAGCCAGGATCTCACCTGTGGTGCTGATCCCCATCCCACACCATCTCACATGAAGTTTCAGTGCATGCCAAGGGGCCATTCCTCCTATATCTCTTGGGAAGGGTAAGCACTCAGCAGTGAACTGCCCGTCTTAAAAATTACCTGGGGCAAAGTTGAACAGTTCAGCAAATTTTTCACTGGCCCGTGATTCTGAGGGTATTCCCTAAGGTTGCCAACAGCCTGGGCCACAGTCTGCTCTCACATGCATTGCTGCTTATTCACCCATTATGCTAAACACAGGTGACAGACCTGCAAAGCAAAAGCAATGGGCTCAATGCAGGTTGCTTTCCAGCACATGGGTTTCCTAGCAGTGCAGGTGTACTGCTGGCATTGCACAAACCCATCTTCCATCAGGTGTTAGCACTGGTCTGATCCACTGCCCCATTGGCCACGGTCCACGGCGCCAAGCAGCACCACTGGAACTGGCCCTTAATCACTGAGCCTTGTTAATTTCCTCACTGTCATCTGCTACTTCCTCTCTCTTTCTCGTGCATGGATTTCTCATGGGGGATGGAGGGGGACCTCCTCAGTGTGATACCTTCATGGAAAGCATGGTTTTAGGATGGCAAGATATCACAGGCAGGTTTCTGGAGTTGAGGAATGGACAAAAGCGGGACTCTAGGAGACAGATCTACACCATAAATGTCTCTAAATCGTCAGATGGGTATACCCTACAGTTTCTGTGGAGTCAGTGGAGGGAGGAAGAGCATCTGAATGCAGCTTAACCACCCCTTCCAAAGCATTTACAATATTGCTTCCAAATGAACAGGTTCTCAGCAGGTATAAAACCATGCATGCAATCTAACTTAAGTGAAGATCCAAAGATCCTACACAGTGTTTTCTTTCTTTGTCTGCTGGCTATTATTACTTGGGATGCCTGTAACCTGGACATCACTCAATGCAAAAGTTTCTCCAGGGATGTACTTACACAGGTGAGCTGCTCTTTGCAGTTGTGAAATTCCACTGGTGCAAAAAAACCCCAACTTAACCCACTAATCCCATTCGTCATAGACCCAAAGGGCCCCTGCATAGAGAAGAACAAGTTCTACTCTGCTTATTTCCAAGCACACCAGAGTCTGTTCACACTGCTCAATACCTAAACACCTACCACCATACCTACAGGAGTACTTTCTGCTCCCCGAAATCTTTCTGGCTTGGGCAAGAGCTATGAGGCACAGCTGAGGGAAGGGAGACCTCCTAGAGATGGAAAGCAGCTCTCTAAAAGGAAAAGTAAAAAATAAATCCCTGGAAGCTACTATGTTCATGATGTCATCTTCTCTCTGGAGTGGAAGAAAAACTGTCCCAGCACTGACCCTGAGATCTACCTCCAGAAGTAAAAAAGTTATTTCTGGCAGATTGTCAAGATTGCAGGGGGAATTAGGGAAGAATGCCTTAAGCCACCAAGATCTCTTGGTTTAAAAA
>JANIJG010016478.1:0-10463 GCA_024611175.1 Megaceryle torquata
GGTAACTCATTTAGCAATCAATTTCCATCAATATTTCTGTTAAATGCATGGTAAATTTACTCGCGGTTTGCTAGTAAAATTGGCATAAATGTAAACCAAATTCACATCAAAAAAAATATTGAAATGACTTGGAAGGTGGACACCTGTCACTGGAACATTTACATGTTTTTAATGATATTGAACTGAAATATAAGCACAATGTGAAAATATTATCTATATTTCTTAATGTGAGTGGATTGTTTTGGTGGGGAATTACAACTTTTATACAGTTTATATGAAAAAAATTACTGTAATATGAATTTGTTGCATTTTGTCTTTCATCAAACAACACTGCAGAAGTATAAAAGGCAAAATACAACTTCCTTATACCCATATTTGCATTGTGGGTTTTCTTTCTATTTTCTTTTTCCTTTTGTCTCTGCTCCCCTTCATGTTTTCCATCTATGTGTATCTGGCTCCTCACAGTTACCTCATTCTCATTTGCTTTTTAGATTTATTTTAAACTATTCTTTATAAGCCAGATTTGTGAGTCCTCCTTTCAACCTTCAGTGCAGCCTATACTGTATTAACAGGAATTTTGAAATTACTTTGTTGATTCACTGACAGTGTGTGATTACAGGGGAGAAAATCTAAAAGCTACGAAAAATTTCTAAGTTCTTGTTGGTGGGTTTCAATGATTGCTCATCTTTATATGACTTAGAATATTGAAATGCTGATGTGTTTCTCCACTGTAAAATTTTTGGTAACAGCCAAAGTGAGGGTGGAGAACAAAATGTAGGATTTAGGCAGAATTCAGTAATGGGTCATTGGGGGAAGATTTAGGGAAGTTGGTGGAATCCTAGAAGCACCCAGAGCAGATACTGGAGTCTTGAGGGCACATCTCCCATCAGCATCACTGCTGTGGGGGAGCATCACTGTCACTAATTTTTAAAACTTTTTGTGTGAGATAGGTAAGGGATGAACCCAGACTTCCAAACTACTGAGTGAATGCATTTGCCACAAAACAGAGTTTTGTTGTTTGCTTTTAAAGTTATTATTTTCAGTAATAATAAATTAATTCTCTAATAACTTTCTTCACACTTTTTCTTAGACCTGAAAAAGCAAATGAGTTGTATATGGGTTTGTTTTGACACACATAAAGGAAAAGGAGTAATCCTTCAATGAGAGAGGGAAGGCAGCACAGTGAAACTGTTCCTTAATAAAACCTGGTTACAAATTATGTATACATTCCCTCAATATGCATTTTAAACTTTTGTCTTCCCCCTTAAACTGCTGTTATATTTTGTTAAAAGCTGTTAACTTGGTTGAAGCACAGTATATCAAAGTAAGAACAGGCTTTTTCACCAAAACCAAACCTCCCCGCAGCCTAGGCAGCCTTTGTATTATTTCAGGAATGGAACTTTTTTTTAAAATATTTTTTTTTTTCACCTGATATGTTAGGCTACCAGAAAGGTAATTAAAAATCCATGTGTTTAATATGCTAATGGAAAACACAGCTACTATATGGAAAAGGTATTGCCACAGAGTACCTGGGATAGATGCCAAAAAGGCTTAAATAAGGAAAGAAATATGTATGTTTGCTCTCTTATTTCAGCAGACCAACAGTAAAATTTTCTAAAATGCAATGATCTGGATGGGAAATCAGAGAATAGGAGATAATTTAACCTACTAATTCGGTATATATTTTATATTGGGTATATATAAACTTACTGTCCCCTCTGTCTCCTAGTAACTCTTTTTGTTCAGGAGAAAATTTGGCTTCCCTCTCACTTACTTTGAAATCATCAGACCATAGTGACTTCATCAATGACCTCTTTCAAGTCTTATCTTTTGCTATTTTTAAGCTTTGCTTTATACACTTCGCCAAGATTTTCTTTGCTTAAACTGAAAGCAGTATGATGAAAGCACTCGAACTAGATGGAAATGGGCACCATTTGGGTTTGATAGAGGGATTTCAAATGCTCAGGTAATCTTAAAGTTCAATCTTTCACATACTTACAGGTTTAGGTATTGCCTTGTTCCAATGTATCGACCACTTAAAAAAATGTAGCTGTTGGCTGATGAATCCATTCTGTAAGACATCTAGTGCTTTTACAACTGACAGCTATTTGTGAAGACAGAAAAGTATGCATTGTGTGTGTTGTCCAAAATGTACACACACAATGCATACATATATAATGCAATATGTTTAGCTTCACACTACTTAAAGTATGTACAACTGTTTCCACTTTATGTCCCCATTTGGTAATACTAGCAAACACGTACCCAGGTAACACTGAAATGAGCTCTTCTCAGGCTTACAACTGGGACTGTAGATCAGCAGTCTGTGTTTCTGTATACAAGTATATAAAAAGTAAATACTTTCTGTTCCTGGACTTGTATCTTTACAGGTGGCTAAGCAGTGCTTTGTGTTAAAAACCAAAACAAAACAAATCAAAACAACAAAACAAAACAAAACAAAAATGTTTGAAGAATAACATATTTGAAGAGTTTAGTCCAATTATTTAATGAGAACAGAAAACATATGCATCTGCCAAAATCACCTTTACAGATACTTTTTGTGGAAGTATGGCATTAATAGAAATTAATTTCTCAAAGGAGAGGAAAGGCTTAATCCTAAAGAATTTATGAGATACAGGGATTTCCACAAATTATATTGCATGAACATTTTATTACGACCAGCATTCCTAAGGAATAATTCAGCATTAATCCTGATAATTAATCAGGATTAAATGATGGATAATTGAAAGAGTGTTTTGATATTAATAAAAAGAATTTTCAGAAGATCAGACAGGTGCTAAAAACAGTCCATGCAGTAAAAACTGTACATGTACTACTTAACTTGCAACAGTTTCACTGCCCATGGACATGATTTGTCCATCTAAATAGAGAAGTGAATTGATAATTGAACACATGCATTTCATAGGCAAATATAATATTGTGTGTGTTAAAATGGATGTCCATTTTTTTAACTGAATTTTTTTCAGCAAAAAATATTTGTATTTCACATTAAACAAAAATAAATTAACTTCAATTTTATTTCAGCCAAAGTCAGTGGCAAATGCAATTACTCAGTTTGCACGTACATTTATCAAATGAGGTGAAGATTTACAATCACACATGTTAGAAGGGTTGTGCTTCTGGGCATTCGGAAAAAAAATGCTAAAAAAGAAGTTATATAAACATGGAGACATGATCAAAGTGAAGATGAAAGTGCTTTATTAATACACCTCAGGGCTTCCTTTACCCTGCTGTAGTGAGAAAGGCAAGACAGGAGCTGTCTCAACCCCTTTTGTGCCTATATGGACAAACCTCTGTTTGAGTTAAGTACTACACAGAATCTCAGTCCTGAAAGCTATAGCCTGAAGCTCAAGCTGTGCAATGGAGCCGCAGCCACAGTCACCGCATAAGTTAGTGCAGCTGCTCATTCCATCACGGTCCCCCGTTGCATGCGGCAGCTGCTGTTTTGCAGTGCGGAGATTTTGCGGTTGTACTACCCTGAATGCTGCAGTCCTAGTAAAATGCAAGCGAAGGATTCTAGTATAATCTATAACCTTAAAATTTCAGACTAATTGAAATCGATTTGCAGTTTATTGTTTAGTCACTAGATGTCTCCATATGCTGTAAGCAAACGCGGGCTATGCTTACTGGTAAACAAAGAAGAAATCGCTAGATCTAATGTTATGTGGGGCAGTGTTTATAGGAATATAAATGACTTATCACTTCGTTTCAGCTGTCTGGAATTTCCCCAAGGAAATGATTACGTTGGAAAACTCTGGTCAGGGCCCTGCTGTCTGGTTGTTTTTTTTTTTTTTGTATGTGTGTGTGTGTGTGTGTGTGTGTGTGTGTAATGAGTTTGGCCCAATCTCGGTGCACTGGAAACAGTGGGAGGTCCCAAACTTAAGAGAAGCTCGTTGTCAGATCTACATCAAAACTGACAGCCTGGGAGTCTGAAGTGCCCTGGAGCTCTGGATGCCCAGCAAAGGTAAGTCCTGGAGCTTCCCCGTCCCTCTGAGTTTCTAAACCAGATTGATAGATATTCTTTGCTCTGGAACAGCTGCAGGCACTGGTTCCTTGAAATTCAGAGCAGTTTTTGGTAGTTTGATTTTACTCCAAATCAGACTTTAAAAACAAACAAACAAACAAAAGAACCCAAACAAGAAAAATCCAGAAAGGGGAATCAGATTTTCTAGCCAGCTCTCTTACCAGGTCAGCGACTGCCCGGACTTCTACTCCTGTGAGTAACTTTATTCTCTACTGGCTTTCAGCACATCAAGCCTTACACGTACTGATAACCACCTCGTACCTGTCTGCGTTTAGCTGGTTACCGCCTCTGACACGGTTTGCGGGTGTCCTCCCTGCTGCCTTTAAGGGGATAGCACGTTGTGCCTCCCCCCGCTGTCTCCCTGCTCCTTTACCTGCTCTCGTACAATGCGTAACTTTTATACCTCCCGTGGCAGCACCTGTGCGCTTATGTTGTCGGTATTTTTTATTTTTATTTTTTCTTGTCGGACATGAGCATCTAACGCTGTGTTCGGTACTTCAGCTGTAATTTAGACTTTTTCCACGGTGCCCGGAGGGGAGCCGGGGGTCAGGGCAGGGATGCGAAGTGTCTCAGTGACTGCTCCCAGCCCGACACCCCCAGGTGCTGCAGGAGGCGGGTGAAATGTCCGGGGCTGCTGTAGTCCCGCCGAGTCGGGGGTGGCCGGGCACCTCCGCGGCCGGGCTGGGGGCGCCGCCGCCGCTCCCGCGGACAGGACAAGACAAGACAGAAAACCGCATGGCCGAGCCGAGCAACGCGGCGCCGGGCGGAGCTGGGCGGGCGGTCCCGGCGCAGTGCGAGGGGCGGCCCGGCTCCTCCCCCGGCGCGGGGGCGGTGAAAGGCGGAGCCGCGGCGGCTGGGCGCAGCCGCCTCCTTTCGGGGCAGGGGAGCGTCGCCCTCGGGGGGCTGCGGTCGCTGCCAATTGCGTAAGGGCGGCAGCCGGGACCGGGAGCGGCGGGAGGTGGCGAGCAGCTGCGCGGCCTCCCGCCGTGTCCGAGGCAGGGAGCGCCATGCCGCCGCCTTAAGCGCGCCGCCGCGCCGGGCCCAGGTGAGTGCGCGCCCGGCCGGGGCCGGCGGCGCCGGGGTAACGGCGGGATGGGGCTGTCGGGGCGGGCGAGCTGCCGGGGCGTGGGCCGGCCTGCCGCGCCTGCCTGGCTGGCCCCTGCGGTACCGGCCTCTTTTGTTCCCTGGGCCGGCGGGAGGGGAGGGAAGGAGGGAGGGGAAGGAAGAGGAGAGGAAAGGAAAGGAGGGAGCGGGGGCGGTGGCAGCCGGCGGTGAGGCGGAGAGGGCCAGCCGCCGGCGGGCGCAGCCGCGGCCGCCTGGAGCAGCCGCTTGCACCGCACGTGACCGTGCTCCCCGCCGCCGGCAGGTGTGGTCACCGCGCCCGTCCGCGGTCTGACGGCAGGTGTCGCGGGGGGTGTGGGGGGGGTGTGCGCTGGAGCAGGGTTTCATAGATTTCAGAGCGCTCTTGATCAGATGCTCCCGGGATCACGCTGGCAAGCAAGGCTGGGCTCGGATTGTTTGATGCAGCAGTAGCTTCGCTAGGACTTGCCCCGACAGACATCCCCGGGTGCCTGGGTTATTACGGATTGCATCTTCGGGGCCTGATAACCAACAGCCTACTTTACTTGCACAGAGGCATGGGAAAAAACGGAGTGGGAGTTGTATAACTAACTCAACCCTTCTAATGAAAGAGTGTGTGTGGTGATGAACGCATTTGTTCAAAGCTTAGATGAGGTGTGTGATTTAAAGATACTATCCTTGTTTATATTTTAAATTGGAATCAGTAACACAGATTCTTTAAAAGGGAACAATTTAAAAATAAATAAATAAAAAAACCCCAACATATTCCTGAACAGTTTTAAAAACAATTTAATTCCTGGGCCTTGGCAAAGACAATGCGATAAGGAAGACAAAGCAGTACATCAAATTTTTGGGTGGCATAAGTCAAGTTTTGATGAATCACAGAAGAAGGTTTGTAATGGCTTATCTACATTACTGATGTGAAGTGGCCCATGGGTAGTAGTAGGGAGAAGGGGAGGTTCATCTTTGCTCTTGGGAGTCTGTAGCTATCAGAGGTGCTTTGTCTACATGGATCCTGTGCACTGTATGCACAGCTGTGAAATCTACCAGGTCAAGTTTGTTGGGCCTGCTCCTCTTGCTTTCTTCCTCCTAATACAGCATCCAGCAAGAGTGCATGCCAGGGACTCAAGTTAGGCAAAGTGTGCAGAAGAGTAACAGTTTTATGTAAAGCACAACTACTGTCCCCAGCTACAAAGGAAGTCAGGAAGAAAAAGCAGTGGGATGTGGAAGGGGGAAGACAAGAGGACTGTTGAAGTGAAATTGCAGAACTGTATTATGAAACTTAGCATCTAATCTCAACAGTATCTGTGGCATGTTATGAGATGTGAAACAATGGGGGGCTTTCCTTAGTGAACTGCTTTTAATTATTAACACCACATTAGCCCCACAATATTTTGTGGAGAAGGTGGTGGTGAGAGGATTGGTTGGAAGCTTTTAACCTGTTCAGACTTGTTACTGATTGGTGGACACACTAAGCAGTAGAGGATTGTGACACTTGTGTGGGAAAACTATTGTTTTCAGCAGGCCCTGTAAAAAAATGCAAACAACTTCCATAACTGTTCCAATGGCTGGAAGAGTTGCCTTTGATGGCACAGTTCACATTTCTTCCAAGCTGAAAAAAACAGGGGATGGGACGGGGGAACAAAAATGTCTGAGGCATGAATATAAAAATAGGTACAGCACAAGGAGATCTACTAATTTTGGAAAGTTTAAGAACAAATTGTGCGACTTCCTCATTTATTTTATAGCCTAATATATATATATTTAATCTCAGTTGATACAAGCTTGAATAGCTTGTACTTGGAAAGAGGTTAGGAGGGTTTATTTCCTTGAGTTATGAGAGGGTACAGTGGGACAGGTGCTTTTCTATCTGATTTAAATTCTTGAAAACAATCTTATCACCAAAGATACAACTAAATTCTTATACACCTTGGAAAATCTGGACTAGAAAAGTTCTTTCATTACAGATAACTTGCTAATTTGTTTTTATATCAATCATAGTAATCTACTTTTTTTACCATTTGTCCAGCATGTTGCAGAAAAATCTTTAATAAACAGCTTTAGCATACTATTTTTGTGCATTTTGAGGTAAGTCAGGTCAGCTTCTTGGTGTGGAAGTCTTGTTTGCAGGAAATAAGTAGTGCTCTACAGGTTGTTATTTTTCCTCCACGTGAGGGGAAAAAAAAAAGGGTATTAGAAATATAAGGTATTTTAGTCAGTGACTCAGTTATGTTGAGGCAGCTTTTTGCTTCTTTATTCCCAGGAAAGCACTGACCACCCTCTAAGCGGGGATCAGAGCTCCACCTCCTCTTTGTTCTGTCTTGTACAGGAGTTGAGGGGGAGCTAGGGAGGAGGGGGAACCTGTTCCCTGGTGTTTGCTGGGGGCTGATGCCACAGCCTCCACAGATCTAAAAGGACACCCCTCCTGCCCCACAGATGAAGGAGCTCCTCAGCTGATGGGCCTCATCATGCATCTCTGCAAGGGAGCTTGTCCCCTGGTGCTTGCAGTGACTGTTTTTCACCTTATGTGTGCTTGCACTGATGATTTAAAAACTGCTGACAGAAATTAGTGGGATCTTTAATTATCATCTAGTAAATCTCACTTTTTGTATATTAAAACCTTACATGATAGGAGCATAATCTGAGGTATATCAGTAAAGTGCATTCTTTGCATTAGAAAGGCAGTTCTATAAAATCTCCTAAAGTATATATAAAATGTGATAAAAATCTGTATTATGAATTACAGTTTCTTTCTTGGAAAGAAATCATAATTAGGCTTGTTCTATTCTCAGCTTATTTTTACTAAAAAGGATTTCACTACTGATTTAATGGAGATATTTTTGGCAAGACAGGTGGGATGGGAATTAATTGTAGATGTGAGTGTAGAAATCCACAGAAATATTTTCTTGGAATAGGAATACTGAGAAAGGAAATACAGAAGGAGTAAACAACTATATATCTTGAAGAAAGACCTTGAAAAAAGTGTTGTATTTCCCAATATGGAAAGGAAATACTGAAGATATTAAAGAATGCATACTTGAGAACTTGTAACTGATTTTACTTCTTTGTTGTAAAGTAGCTTACCAAAAGGGAGCATACTAGTAGTTCTTCTATCTTTTTTGGCACATGGGATAAAAAGAAGAAAACAAACAAAAACACACCAAAAAAAACCCCCAGAAGCAAACATAAATACACCAAAACCAAAACAGATCATCAAACAAACAGAAGAAAAGAAAAAAGAGAATGCAGTCATGCAAAAAGGCTAGCTGTACCTGACAGGATATTGCAGAGCTTGGCTGTTGGGTGCAAAGTTCTTGGAGTTTCCTAGAAAGGAATTTACCACAGTAATCCAAAATATGAATGCAGCCACCGGTTGAGCTGAATGCATACGTAATGGTGGATTAGAAGGCTTTGTTTTGCTTTTTGAAGACTTGCTTCACTTTTGAGATATACCAAATGTGCTGTTTGTGATTTTTATAAAAGGGAAATTATGGAAAATGTTTCTTTTCTAAAATGGTATAAGAATTTTGTCATGTAAGCTAAATGACTATATGTTATTCACCAGGCTCTCGAGTTGCATAGTTGTGTGACTCCTGTGATACCTTAGAGCCATAAAAGATGTTGTTATTCAAACATACAATGAAATTATCCTGCATTAGCTTAGCTATAGAAACTTTTTTTGAGAGACTTACTTTTAAAGCTTTGTGCTCTCACAGATTTAGCTGGTATGTGCCCTGCCTTTCTACTGGAGGCCACCATTCCTATGGCAAAATAAAAACTCTTCCTATGTTTCAGCTGCTGTATGTCAGCCTGGCATGTTAATTTAATCCATCAGGTGTGCTTTGTCAACAGCCAGTTGCAGTGGCTGAGCTGAGGGGGGATTTGGCCCTTACAGGAGGAGGTGAGTTTTGGAAAAGTGGGGGCAGAATAAGCTCATTGAGACCTTAAAGCATAATATAAGAATGACTACATCATATCAGACAACGTGTCCATCGAAATAATTACCCAATGTCTGACAGTGATGAGTAATAGATGTCTGGTAAAGATACTAAATAATGGTACTACTGTTTTCAGCCTCTTAACAGTTTACAGTTCAAGGACTTCCTAAGCTTAAGGCAGTATTATTTATGTGACAATCCTCTACTGACTTCTCCTCTGCAACTTTGTTCCTTTCTGAACCTATGTAAATTCTTGAAGACCATAGCATCCACTACTGATTCAGGTCCAGAAACCATATTATGCTTTTATTTTTCCCTTGGAAAAGACATGAACAGTCACTGGCATTCTCAGCACTACTGACTGTACAGACCTGTGTCATATATCCTCTCTCTTAGTCATTCTTCTCCCGGATGAAGAATCCTTTGGGGTTTCAAAAGAGGTGCTGATGTCAAAGCTGTTTGCTCAGTGGATGTAATTTGGAATGCTTAGCTTAATTATCTTTCAATGCAAACTCATTTAACTTGGCTCATACAAATGCAGGACAACTCTTAACAGATCGTGGGTGAGCAGGTACAGAAATTCAGCTTCTTGAGCAGCATTGTTTTCTTTGCGGTGCACAATTAAAAACTGCAGAGATAATCCTTCAAGGAAGCAAAATAAGGGGTGGTATATGATTTCCTGAAATTTGAATTGGACTGAAACGCCTATAACAACTTGAGAGCTTTACCTGAGAAAAGAAAGCCAGGATAAGTGAAAAACCAGGAAAAAGAAATGCTTATACTGATATGGAAGAGAGAATGTTATACAACTGATTAATGTTTTAAATATAATTTAAACATAACCCACTGATTATTAAATGATTCTATCAATACATTCAGGACTTTCTTGGAGAATTTATGCCTGTGACTGTTGGCCTAAGCTAAATATGGGATTGGACTCTCTCTTTTTTTTTTTTTTTTAACCCTGTGTCTGTTATATTCTGTATGGTCATATATGCTTATAATCCATTTATAAGAACTTTCTAATTTAATAAGAACATAGATATTTAACAGCACCTTTCTCCTCTTGAATGGATTGCAGGCCAGAGCTGTGTTTCATCAGTGATTCAAAGTAGTGCCAGAACAGGACTTAATTTCTCTGAAGTGTGTTACTATTACATAGAAAATTTTACTTCAGTGAACTCCTAAGCGCTCTCTGTTTTGTGTGGGATTTGCATTCTTCTAGGGACTACAGATATCTGTGGGTACTGCTGCTTCTTATCATCATTATAAGTAGTAGTTGAAAAACATTTTTTTTCCCTGTTTTTAGGGTTTTTTTCTTTTTTTTTTCCCTATCATCATTTTCAGGTTTTCTAAGGTAAATGCTGCAAATCCATTATTTTTACATGGAAGCTGTTGAA
>JANIJG010016478.1:14705-37882 GCA_024611175.1 Megaceryle torquata
TTTTCTTTTTTTTTTTTTTCCCCAGCAGGAAGATGGGGGCAGAAAAAGTGTTATGTGGAAAAATTCAGATGTGCAGGAACTTGCAAGGAAGTGTGGTATTTAACAGATTCAAACAGATATTATTTTTCCCCTTGCATTTTCCTCAAAATATATTTATGCAACCAAGTAATTGCACTTTCTAGGGCATAAATGGCCATATAACCAGTTACTACACTTAGATTTGTGTGGTGCTATCTGAAGACTTCCACAGAGTGAAAATAAACAAGTTGATAATTTGAATCAGATTATCAATGTGTTTTGATTTTAAAGAAAAGCCAGTAGCTATTCTACAGGATAGAGAAGATCCTCTTTTTTTTCATCTAGAGAATTTCAAATAACACAGGAAGAGGGAAGGAAGTGTTGAAATGGTTACTCCTGTTGTAATGGAAAACTACATAATAAATCTTTTGATTGTGCTAAGTATCTCCTTATGTCTTTGTTTCATTATTTTTATTTTGTAATGGATAAAAGAGATTCTGCATCTCTTTTCTACCCATCCTTGGGGTGACCAGTATTTGCATTTGAGTGGGATAGTTGGAAAACTTCTACAGTTTTCAAAATGAGGCTTGCAAACAAGGCAGAATGTTTCATACAAAACAAAATATGCTTGAAATGGCACGTGTTTTCAATATCTGTTGTAATGAATGACTTTTTTTTAAAGGGCTAGCAGTACTTTAAGAGGCCTTAGTAGGCAAAATTGTGATAAAATTATTTTGTATAAGTTAGATTTTGCATAACTGTTCTGGATTTAGTTGGTATGACTGAACAACTAACAGACTTGTTAACTCTTTGTTCCACATTTCAACAAACACTCTAGTAATTTTGTAAGTGTGATAGATAAATGCCATAGCTGAAAACTTTTTAACCCAAGTTTAAGGAGTTGGGCGTCCAAACCATAAAAAGCTCTCAGTGCTGGATCAAGTTTCTTAAAATTAATAAAAAAGATGCTCTAGTATTTGTTTCAGCTAGACATAGATGCTGCTTTTGAATTAGTTGAAAAGCTCCTTCTCTACTCAGCTTTTCATACTACTAAAACAGAAATGATTATGTTTTCACTGCTGAAAGATGACTAGTTGAGTGTGAAAGCATATGTGGTGAAGGGAAGCTTTTCCACAGTGCTCATAATGCATTGGGCAGTGAAGTTGGAGAGCAGAGGATTACATTTGGGTAATATCTCGAAGAGCAGAGAAGAGAATAGTGAAAATCAATTTGCTACAATGAACAGGTGTCAGAAACACTGCTGAAGGACTTGGCATAATTTTTGCACTCTGGGACAGCTACACCAGTTAATGTTTCAGTGCCTTTTTTCTCATTGTGTTTACATCTGGAGATGCATTGTCTCTCATGAAAGGGTAATCTAGCCTGTTCAATAATCAATTTTTTTTTGCCTTGAAACAGTGAAGTATCAGATCTTGCAGAATGCAGGACAAAAGGCTCCTTTGCTACTTCTCAGAATAAGATTACAGTTGTCATGTTTCTTCACCACTGTGCCTGGCACTTAAGAGTATAGCTTGAACCTCCCTTTGTTAATGGAAGAGAAAGACTGTCTTTATTCTCTCTGTTATTGGTAGGTTTTGTTTTCATAATTAATTTTGCTATTTAATACACGTGAGTTATGCCTCAATCCCCTTTTGAGATTTAGTTTGGAAAGTTAGGTTTTAGCTAAATGAAACTTGAGCAGCCTCCTACCAACATCCCTTTCCTAAGAAATGTTAAAAAAAAAACCCTAAAAAATCATGCCAACTTTGTGAATACTCCATGCAATACAATATAGTTGACCAGAAAGCCTGACAAAACAGTCAAATGCACTTTCACGCTGGTTAGAGCAAATCAGAAAAGCATGGTAGGTTAGAACTGCTGGTAGGGATGGGCCAGTCAGTGATATTTTTGGTAGGCTTTCCTCATTGGTTGCTTCAGAAAAACATGGCAACAATATTAGTAACTGAATTAAAAGTAGCACTCAGTTCTGGGTGATAGGTACTGAAATCTGGAGCTGTCATATTGCTTCCAGACTTTTTGTTAAAACCCAGACATCTCAGAGAAACCATGAAGTTTCCTGAGCAAGGTACTGATGGCTTTCTTACAGGACCATTCTTGGTGTACCTTTATGAGCAACTAAATCCTGCTCCGAGTAATTGAAGAATTTGTGGGGTCTATATGCCTCAACTAATTAAAAGCGTTGATTAAGTTGCATCCAGTGTGAGTATAAATAAAATGTGTTTGGTATTTTATATATTGAATTTAAATGCTTTTTTACTGCTTTCAGTATGGAAGGAAGGCTTGTCTCTTTCAGCTTCTTTTCCATAAAGGGTAACAATGAGGCATTTGTTCAGCTTCTGTGTGCAGAAGAAATACATTTAGGCATTCTTTGCATAACTGTGGGGAAGAAGGTTGCTAGCTTTTTCATTGTTTAGCTTGTTTCTCAATTGCTTAATGTGAGTTAACTGTGAAAATACTCTGTGAAAAATAGCTAGTGGAACTACAAAGAGATGATCTGTGCTGGTTTTCCATACCAGATGCTTTTGAGTTTAATTTTGTTGAAGGTATATGTACTGTTGCTTCAAGCTGTTATACCATGGCAAGTGATCAGCAGCAACTGAGTGACTGATACTGTGTAAATAGCCACAGTTTCAGTGGCTGTTCTCTTAAGAAGACACATGGCTTAGAATTGTTTTTTGGTTGGTTGGTTTTATTCCTTTTATGTATTGTATTCTGAAAGCCTGTCTCATATTCTTTCCCTCTGTCTGTGTGTGTGTTCCAGTGACTTTATAACATGCAAGACACTGATGCCAGGGGGAGCTCCCCTGCTTTCCTCCGGTCTCAAAACGGGAGTGGTCACAGATCTTCAGGGTACATCCCAGGGAGAATTGCCCCTCTCCGTCCCCCACCACCTTTGCAGAGCCATGCTGCAGCTGAATTTACCTCTGCAAGACAAGAAGCCCGGACAAGACTCCCATCCTTACCCGTGGATCAGCACCTCCACCAGGCAGAAGCCAGGAGGCATAAGAATACTCTCATTTGCTTTGCCATTTCTAGCCTTTCACTTTTTGTTGCACTGGGGATCTTTTTGGGGATAGCTTCAAAATATGCTCCAGATGGTAAGTTCTTTTGCAAAAAAAATCATCTTAGAAGTCACAGTCCCTGCAAACAAAATTCAGTAATTCAGCATCAGGATTATTGTTAAAGGTTAAGTGCAAAAGTAGTATGCTTACTGGAATTTAACATGGAGGGGAGTGGTGTTTGGGGCCTAAATTAGCTCCTTTTTCTGCTATCAGTGTAATTTTTGTTTTTATTGTGAATTATTTGATTTACTTATGTGAAGCAAAAAGGCATATCAGTAAACAAAGAATGGTGAGGGGGAAAGAAGCAGGAATGTTGTAGAAGAGTAAGTATTTTTGTCTGCAGAAGCAGCTGTCTGATAAAGTAACAGATTGCAGGCAAAATGAAATCGTGTCTATTTAAGCAGCAGCTAACAAAGGTAGTAAAAGAGTTCAAGTAAAAACACTTAATCTATATTTATACCAACAGTATGTGTTTGCTTTGTTAATACACAAATTGGACAGGGACCTTTTTGATCTATTAGCCCTGATTTTTTTTTTTTCAGCTCACCTTAGCAAACTTGGCAACTTTCATGGAATTTGGAAAACCTCCCAAATGTGTCAGTGGTTGTAAAGCGTGAACAGGTGCTGTGATTAACTGCTGATCACTCAGTATACATCCCTTTACTGCTAGGAGTTGCTATAAGGTGCAGTTGCTAAAGGTTGGTAGTGTAGTTTGAAGCATGGGTTGTTTTGGTTTTTTGCTTTCTTCCTTAAGGAAGAAGTAGCTGAACATGGTTTTGAATTGAAACTGTTGGCTATTCTAACACAACAGACTTAGGCTCCTTAGTGACTTTTGGCATAGTAATTAAAAAGATTCATTTTCTAACAGTCAGTGCAACGCAGGCTGAGCAAATATATAGTCAGTTGGAGATTTCAGATCACAGTACAAAATGAAAGCACACACCTAACCAGAACAATTTGGGTGGTGGCTTCCCAAAAGCTCTTCTTGGGTGAAGTTACTGAGATTTCCTAATAATTATAATGGAAAACAAAAAACCTGAGGGAATAATAAGTGGAAAGTTATTGACGTGTTGTGAATCAGATCACTGGTAACAGGGGTATAGAGCTGCAGTAAATACTTTGGTTACAGCTGAGTTCAAAGAGAAGGCTGAAGAGTGACTTGGGTGGTTGACTCTGAGGAGTGCTTGAGAGGGTAGAAAAACCTTTCTGCTTTGATACCGAGACTTTAACTTTTAGTTAACTAAAATTAGATTTTGATGATGGTTTTGGAGGAAGTAGGGTGTTACGTGCTGTGTGATACATAAAATAATAGTCCCTTTATGCTTTAAAACCTGATAATGTAAAGGAGAATGCCTTGCCTTTTTAAAAATCAAGTGGTTTTGGTATGGTTTTGCTTCATCCGCAGTAGCTCATTCCAAAGGCATTGAGTTGTGCAGATTTTTTTCACTCAATGCATGATCAGCATGTGGTTGATGGATCACTGGGAATCCTGAGCATGTTGCAGGAGAATTTGCTGTGATTTATTAGATGGGCTTTTTTGTGTGTGTGTACAGTAATGACTTACATAAGGGCTAAGGAATAACCCAAGGTTGTGACTGCTTTCTTTATTTTTTTATTTTTTAAATCCCACATCTTCTCAATCAAAGGCCAGGTCAGTGCTCAGCATCAGTTGTTGCATTGTGTCTTTCAGAAGTTTCCCCATATTATTTAAAAAAACCCAAACACACACCCACAGAATCCTTTGGAAACCCTGGCACAAGAGAAACTCCTGCAGGAACTAAGGAAACTGGCTGAAATCTTAATCTTGCAGTATTGTTGCAGCCACTCCCCAGAAGTTTCCAAGCAGGCTGAAATGTTAATACACTCATATCCAACCTAGCACATGCAGTACTGCATCCAGCGACTCCCGTTCCAGCTAGATGTGTATGGATTGGAAATCCATATTGTCAGTATTTTTATGGCTGTTCAAAAGGCAGTGGAGGGAATGTGAGATTTAGTAGTAATGCGTGTAAATCCTGAACCTCTGGCACACCTTCCCCAAAAGGAAAATGATACTTATCTTCATTTCTGTTCCTTCCTGTCAGCTGTGTTACTTTTTTTTCTTCCTTGCTTTTATCTTCCTGTCATCATCTTTTTTTCTAAGGAGTCCTGAACACTGGAGATCAGGGAGAGCACTGAAAATGCAATTTCCTTCCCAGTTTCCTGAGGCCTTGTGCTGCAGGGTCAGGATGACAAGCTGAGAAGGCTTTCAGGGAAAAGTTCTGCTTGGCCTTTGCAGCTTTTGGCTGGAGCTTGCCCAGGGTAAATAGGATCCTCAGAAAATTTATCTGCCAGACTGTGATAAACTGCTGTGCATAATGGAACACTGATAACTTTTTCTCAGAGGCCTTAAAAACTCCAGTCTTGGTGGCTAAGCAGGTAGAAAACAACTATTTAACCACATCTTGAGAACTGCTTCCTGCCTTTACTCCTGCCAAATTTCATATCCTTGGTCCAGCATGTGGAAGATTCTGGATTTTTTTTTTGTTGTTTTGTCAGGGTATTTTTTCTGGTTTTGGTGTGGGTCTTTTGTGTGGGTTTTTGTTTTGTTTTTGTTTTGGTGTGTGTTCCTTCCCTCCCCTGCCCATTTGCAAAAATAACACTTCCTCCCCTTTGAAGCAACTAAATGTTAAGGACAACTGACCCATACTTAAGGAAATGCTCTGAAGCAAAGGCTTGACTTAAAAAAATTTCAACATCGGTAGTTAAATTTGTCAAGGCCAACATCTTCTGGTCTGTGCTTTTGTTTTCATTTCACCTTAACTGTAGGGGCAGTGTAAAATCTAATCGGTTATTTTGAAGCTAATATAGGGTAATGTACTAAATATTTGATGTTTCCTTGTACTCCACTGTGATTTCTAAGGGAGCATTTCCAAATAGTTTTTGCTGACCACATCTGATCTGCTTGCCAAAAAGTCGATCCACTGTGCTTCAGAAGCACACTTGCTTTACAGGAGTACCTATTTCTGATGCCCATGGCTTCCTTGCTGGATTGTAATGTACAATAGACTTAAAATACTGTTCTGTGTAGTTATTGTTCTCTTCTTTCTGACTCAACAGAAAAATTTGCAGTTACTTGATCTTCTCTTCTGTGAATCACTCTAAGCAGAAATCATCAGGTTGCTGACTCATGGTTTCCTCACATTGCCCTTTGCTACCAGCCAGGAAATACATGTTTCTTCACAGTGCTCGTGTGTGTGGTGTCTGGGGTAAACGGTTTAGTGGTATTGCATGAGTCAGGCAACAGACTTGCATTTGTCTGGTGAGTGTTCAGCAGTCTTGCTGAACACAATGCTTCTTGGTTTTTGGCTTTCCCTCTTGTCTTGAATTTCACTTTCTAAATGAAATTCTATCTTCTTAGGATCCCCTTAAATATTTTCCTTTGATCTTATTTTTATGTTACTACATGGATGCAGTTTGCCCCTATGCAGTTCTGCTATTTTTTTTCCCCACTGTTAGTCAAATCTTGGTTTATATGTTTCCTGAGTTGGAAGGGATTTGAAATGTGGAGAATAACACCAAAGGAAAAACATATCTGTCAGCAAAACTAAGGCTGGCTTGTTTTAAATTTGTGGATAGGTTTTGCTTTCTTTAGATTTTGCAAGAATGGGCTATTGCTAATAGCTTTCTGCCCCCAGAGCTGCATTGCAGATGTGTGGGTGTTTTTCTCTAGAAGATAAGAAGTGAAGGGACTGTTTAGATTGCTACTCTTAGTTGGGCTGCTAACCTGTGTATTTTGGCATCTTTTTGCTTGTCTTTTGCTTAAGAATAATATTTTCTGTCTGACTTCCTTGGATTTTTCTTACCAAAAGCATATACTTCCCATTTCTGGTTTTGTAATATGTCTATGCTGCTGCATTACTCAGCTGTTTAATATGCTAAAGATGTGCATGTTGGAAACACCACATTGCTGTAACTTCATCTGAAATCACACAACCCAGTTGCTTCTTGCTGCTTCCTTATCTGTCCCCATAGTATGATATTATTACCTTTGTAGCACCAGACCTTCAGCAAGGTTTCAGCAGGGGTTGCTGCAAGGTTTCTACTCTTGTGTGATTTGTAGCCTGATCTTTAAGATGACTTCCTATGGAGTACAAACTGTGAGTATAGACACAAATGTCTTGTCTCTCAGGAAAATGCTCTAACCAATAAGATGCTATACTAAATATATTAAGGATGTCTTGTCCCTCTTTATCTGTTATTTGCAAAGATACATTGAAAAAGTGATTTGGGTGCTTAAAAGCAAGAAGGGATTAGCCTTTCTCACACTGGACAGGGAGGGACCATGAGGGAGGTGAGCTATTTAGATCCTTTACAACTGTGTTAGTTGGCCTAGGTACCTGGTCTAGGATGTCCACTGCTCAGTGTGACTGCTGTGTATCTAGGTGCTTCCCACTCACTTCTCCTCATCTACTACAGATGATGTAGGAAATACTAAAAAAACCCCAAAACAAACAGATGGGGTTCAAAAGTATTGTTGACCATATATGTTGACAGTTCAGTCTGTGGTCATCAGTAGTTTACTTCAGTATAAGAATTACTTCTCACCTTTGAGAGTTTAGCCACCTTTCAGTTATCTTTTTGGCTGCTCAAATACAAACAGTGGCTTCAGTATTGCAACCACAGAAGGAGGTGGAATCCTTTGTAGGTGACTGACTGCCTTGCTCATGTTCCTCCTAATGCTACCTTCATTGATGTGGTGATGCTTGTTTTTTAAAAAAGCTAAATTTCACATTGTATTGCAGAGAATTGTCCAGATCAGAATCCTCGTCTTAAAAACTGGAGCCCTGGAAAAGATCCTGAAAAAAGAGTTTTTATCAAAAAAGGGGATTTGTTTCGTCTGAACTCAGATGCTACAGTACATTCTATAGTTATACAGGATGGAGGTATGAAATGACAAGATGAACATGCTTCAGTTTGCTGCGTAGTTTTTAATTCTGTGATTACATGAAAAAATGTGTTGGAATTTTATATTGAAACTTATTGACCAGTTCCCTGCTTTTAGTTTTTAGCCTGCTTCCAGGCCAGAAAGATAATTAGAAAGATGAAAGAACACTGTAGAGTCCTTTCAGTGGAGCATTGATGTGGTTTTCTGTAGGATATAGTAAAACAAGACCAGTGTAGTAGCCATCCTTGTATAACATCTTACTGTCTTCTGACGGTGACTGTGATGTTAGTAAGTCTATCAAAATGAAGAAAAACAAAAAAAAAAAAAAAAGAAAAATCTGACCAAATTCTTAGAAAGATAAATCACAATTTGTAGGAATTACTTTCCCAAATATTCTTAAACATATATAAGAGCATAACAGGTTAATTAATGGGTGTGGAAAATAAATCTAAGTTTTCTGTTGTTGTTATTGCAGAACTTGGTTCTTTTAGTCTGAATTTTGCTTTGACCTACAGATTTATTTATTTTTTCCTTTAGGTTTACTTGTTTTCGGTGATGATAAAGAAGGTTCTAAAAATATTACCTTGAGAACTCGATTTATCCTGATAAAGGATGGTGGAATGCTTCATGTTGGAGCAGAGAAATGCCGCTATAAATCCAAAGCAACTATCATTTTGTATGGGAAGTCAAACGAAGGTGCTGATGTGCCAGAATTTGGCAAAAAATTTATTGGTGTGGGTCCTGAAGGAACGCTGGAGTTGCATGGGCACCAGAAGTTATCATGGACTCTTCTGTCAAAGACTGTGTATTTCTCAGGGCTGGCCAATGGTCATTATACTTTTAAAAAGAATTTTTCCCGAGGACTAAATGTGAGAGTGATTGATCAGGACACAGCAGAGATTTTGGAAGTGCTGAAGTATGATACTCATGAATTTTCAGAAGAAAGCTTGAAGCTTCAGAACTTACTGAAAAATGGAAGTCCTGGTCGCATTGTTGCTATTGCTGTAGGAGATTCAGCTGCTAAAAATCTGCTGGAGGAGACCAGAATCACTATTCAAAATCTTCTGGGAAGTAAGTTTGTCAGAGGATTGAGTTACAGGTAAATAACTTTTTGTGTTATGCTGAGTTAACATTAGAAACTGAATACAGGGAAGGGATGCTAATCCTGTGTATTAGTGTCTTATTCATGCCTGTGCACTGCTGAAATGAAAGTATATTACCTCTCCACTGATTCTTCAAGGCAACAGATCTGTAAAAATAATTTCTTATTGAAGTACACATGTAAGGTATTTCTATTATCTTTTGACTATACTTTTCATTTCATTGGCCTTTGGATGGGGGAACAGTAGATGAGGCATAATAGGAATTATTAAAGCAGGAAACTTTAACTGCTGTGCTGTTCATTTAGTTATTGCAAATTACTTTGTAGTGCATGTTCTGAACATGGTTTTGTTCTGCAGAGGGTTAGCAATACAGGTGAAGGGGTGACATCAAGTTTCCTAAGTGTCTAATCTTCAGCTTCCATTAAGATTGAGTTGTATAACCTGTTTTAATTGTTCAGTATTCTCCAGGAAGTTGGTCGTTTAGTTTTTCTGTTCTATTCTTACACCTCACTATCACCCAACATCTGGATTCCCAGTTAGTTTCCTCCCTCTGCTTTGGCAGAGGGAGGCTGGGGTGTCAGTCAGGATGGTATGTTCTGGCCTCAGTTCCTGTCAGGAGCACGTTTGTGTCAGTGGCTGTGTAAGCATGTGGTCATGGGATGAAAAGTGCTTTCAGAGCTGCCTCTGAAGCAGCATGGTCAGAGGTGGTGAGACCTGGATGTCCCATAATACCACCTCCCAAAAGCAGTGAAGCACGTGTGGCAGTTGTTCAGGTTGCTATGCAGCCAGCTCCAGCCTGGCCTGGAGTTGTGGGTTTCTAGTGTTTCTCTCTGCCTGGGACCTCCATGCTCATTTGTCTGAAATGAGGAACTTTGGCTTGCAGCTGGGAAGAAGCAGCCTTTCTTCTATCTCTTCTGAAATGATCCTTGCCTGTTTTTATTAATTGGTAGAGGCTCTGTATCACATAAAATTATCATCTTCTGCTGTGGAAGATCAACAAGAAGCTCTCTCTGAGTGCTCATTGATCAGGGTAATTAAACTTCTAAGGTTAGTGAAGGAGATTTTATCATGGAAGTGATCACTTCATTACATCCCTGTCCCCTGCTACCTCCTCCTGCAAGATAGTGTGCCTTAAAATAGCTTTATTTATTTTATACATTAGTTTGTAAAACACTCATCTTGTTTTCTGCCGCTACTGAAAAGCAGCCCCAGTATGTACTGTTCCTAAGAACAGGTTAACATTAAACAGTTTCATTAGGCTTTTTAATCCCACTTGATAAGGACATCATGAGTGGGACTGGAATAAAGGCAACTGGTTTGAAGGTGGTTTTAATACCTGCCTTTGAATCAATGACTAGCAACAGACAACTGGTGCTAGCTGAGAGTCCAGCTAGCAGACACTGTTTTCATTTTAAATGAAAATGATTCAACTTTAATGATGCAAAATTGCTAGGCTTTTTAATACATGATCTTGTCCACTTCCTTTGCACACATAATTATGGCATTACATAGCAGTAAAGGACAGCAAAACAGTCTTGTTTTTTGAACTTTAAAAGCTTTCTAGGGCATGCAGTTTGTTTTTAATTTCCAAAAGATTGGGTGCATTGAGCAGAGCTGTAGGAAGGGGAAGTATATCCAGGACAGTTCTTTGCTTTGTGCTGTTGCTTAGCCTTAGCCAAGTAGGCATCCAGCTGAGGGAAGGGTCAGTGAGGGGGGAAAAGCAAAAGTCCTTGGTTTCATCCTTCAGAAACACTGGTGATTCCTCATGCAAAGGTGTGGAACAGTGTATGGCTGCTTTTCCGGATCTGAGCATCTTGAAAGATTCAAAAGGTATTGCCTGTCCTGTAGAGTGATTGCCAGCAGCTGCTGCTGTCTGTGTCCATCCCTCCTGGCTTGATGCACACATGGCCCTCTAACTCCTGGCAGCTGCTCAGTGGCGCTGTGATGGCAGCGGGCTGCAGCAGGAATGCTGCTGGCACTGGCTCCTGCTCTTCCTGTGCTCCAGCAGAGCTGTTTGGGAGGATTCTCTATCGCTTCTTCCTCTCATGTATTTTATGTGCTTTTGGAGAAAGTGTACATTGTTACATGTTGTAGTAAAAATATATCCAAAAGTCCTCTCCATTAAGAGCTCTTATATTTGCCAGTATGTATATAGGACATCCAGTTATCTTAAACTATGTTTCTCTTCAATAAGGTTGCCTGTGTTTCTTCTAAATTTAGAAGTTAAATTTCAAATTAATTTCTAAGATCAGGCAAAAGGCTTATTTATGACTTCTCTGCTCCTTGTCTTGTCCTTTTATCTGCGAAGAATTTGTTAAGGACTGTTCTATTTAAACATTTACTTTTGTTTTTCACAGGCAAGCCTGGGCTTTTGTTGGTGTCATAGGTGGTGGAAATTCTTCCTATAATGAATCAGTGAGAAACTATGAAAATCACAGCACTGGTGGGAAAGCTCTTGCTCAGAAAGAGTTTTTCACAGTGGATGGTCAGAAGTTTGTTGTGAGAGCTTATAGCGAATGGAACGATGGTAGGAATGCATTTTGTGAAATCCTGCAGCTGAGGAAGAAGTAAAAAATACTGTATATGCTTTTTTCACTAGAACTGTTGGTTGCCATCTAAATTTGAGTGCTGCTTTAAATTTTTTTGTATTGTTTTCTTGCTATGGATGAAGTATGATGACATAGTTCTTCAGTACTACTTATTTTCTCAATCTGTTTACTGTATATAGTGTGTGAGCAACATAATATTCTTCACTTTTAATATATCTATATAGAGATAAGGGGTCTTATAAAAGGCTGAAACAGACTTTTTTTTCCTCCTCCTTTCTTTTAGTAATTTGTTGGTCATGAATGTTTTAAATCTAAGCTTCCAAGATTGTTTTTATGATCCTAAAAAGAAAACTTGGTAGAAGCCAGTAATATTTTCTTTTTACAATCTTCTGTTGCTGTTTGATGCTGAGCTTTAGGCAGCTTTTCTCATATCAAATTGAATTTGTGGTATAAAGAGCCTGGAAGGCCTACCACTTGTTTGCTTTTTTCCTTTATTCAGTTTTGTATTTAAGATATCTTTGATCTGAGTTCTGCTTTTTATGGATAGTCATCTTTTTTGTTTGTAAAATTACTAAGCAATATTGTATTTGCATCCGAAGAATTTAAGTAGTCAGATATTTATTTAAGTAATTGAGTAATATGTTACTATTCCATTACTGTTCATTACAGTCCTATGAAAATGTGTAGATATGTATTAAAACAAAATAATCCACCCAAATACATCTTTTGCTTGCTAGTACTATAGAGTTAGGGTCAAAAGTAAGAGTTGTTGAATTTATTTCACTGCCTTGAGGTAGACTTGCATAGCATGTGTGTGTAATTTAGCCTGGCAAACTTTTATTAGTTGTGGATAAAAAGGAATGTTTCCCTACTTTGTTTTGCAAGGTCCTTGTTTACAGTTGTAGAGTTTTATATGGCAGAAAAATGTCACTTGAAACAAATAGAGGTAGCTGAACCTACACATTGTTGCTGTATGATCTTACTGTTTGTTTGGGGTTTTTTTGTTCATTTGGTTTTTATTATGTGTGGTTTGTGGGGTTGGTGTGTGTTGTGGTTTTGGTGTTTTTTGGTTGTTTTTTGTTTTTTGTTTTTTTTTTTCCAGACACTGTTAGTTCCATCTTTTCTATTTATTTTATTTGAGATCCATCAAACAAGCAGGCTGTAATGGTATCTTATACTGGCATGGTTCAGAGCAGAGTTGTACTTTAGAGGGTTTTGGAGTTTGTGAAATATCATAATTTCTTAGTAGTATCTTCTTGGAGAGGGTTTCATATAAAGGTGAATATAACCTTATAGTGTTGTGTTTTTTGTTTTTTTGTTTGTTTGTTTGTTTCTTTTTAATCAGGTGTCCCAATTTCAGGCTTCCAGGTAGAAGCTGTAGGTGGAGTGATACTGAATCTTCTGGATGATGTTAGTAGTTGGGAGCCTGGAGATCGGATTGTGGTTGCAAGCACAGACTATTCAATGTATCAGACAGAGGAATTCACCCTCCTTCCCTGCCCAGAGTGTACCAAGCATCAAGTCAAAGTCAAAGGTATCAGAGCAGTCAGCACTTGAAGATTTATGTGTAATACATATTCATGGTAGCACACATGGTACTATTCAGTGGTAGTGTGAAGAACAGCCTATTCACCTATCTCTGGGTTAATTTGTTGATGTACACAGGGATACATATTTTTGCTTGCTGTAAATTGCTCTGTATAATATCAGGTTAGCTTACCATACTAACTTTTCCTTCTCCTTTCTTCCTAGGCTCATCAGATGGTTTAGTTTCCTTCCAAGAGGATTATACTTGTTTTCCTTTCTTGGCTTCCTTCTGTCTTTTCACTAGTTCTCTTTATACATGCTTGAATAGCTGTTTTGGTCATTATAATCTCCTTTGCCTTTAGTGCCCTTCCCATCTTTTGAAGTGTTGTGGGGTTGTGGTTTTTTTTGGTGGTTTTTTTGTTTGGGTGTGTTTTTTTTTTTTTTTTTTTTTTTTTTTTTTTTTTTTTTTTTTTTTTTTTTTTTTTTTGTTTTTTTTTTTTTTGGTTTGTTTTTTTTTTTTTCTGTGCTATTACAAAAGGAATAAAGGAAAAAAAAAAGGGGGGAGGAGGAGAAAAAAGAAAATGGTAGTCTTTGAACCTGTCTTTATTATTTCCACCCCCTCCTCCCCTCCCCTGCCTTGTTATGAAATCAGTGTCACTTCCAAGCCTCTGTTCCTCTGTTCACACAGGATATCCTGGACCTGGAGTAGTTGCTGCTTTCCCCCTCATCCTCCCTTTGGGTGTGATGTACACAAAATGGTCATGCACGTCACTGACTGTTTCCTTTTTCACTATCTGAGTCATTCTGCTTTACTTCACAAGAACCTCCTGTGGGACTGGCTCCCTGGCTCTGCCAGAGTCTGTCTGTCTTCTGTCCCCTCCAGGCCCTTACTCTTCTCCCTGGTTGTACTCCAATCTCAGGTCTTGAGCTTCCCCTCTTGCTCCCTTCTGATGGGCTGTCATGTCAGTTTGCAGCTCAAACTAACTAGTTATTTTGCAGTGTTAGTTTACAGAAGCCCAGTAGTGCTTGTCAGGATCTGGTTTTGTCCCATTCACCTCTGTACCATGTGATTTCGTCTTCAAACTATTCTTCTCTTTCTCCATTCTTGTAAGTTTTCTGTGAACACCCTCCAACTCTCCTGTTTTCCCTGTGTTTTAAGGGATTGTCAGTTTGTATGTGGGATGCACTTTTCATCCCATAACATTTGTTAGTGTGGGTCAGATGACTTAGGATTTACTGCATTGTGAATTCCCAGATATGGAGAAAGCATATCTAAGCTTAAAGAATATCATGATGTGTGAAATTATAGAGCTGACTTAGTGCCATTGAGCAAGAAGCTTCCTGGACTTTGTTCATAAGTATCTCATTCTGTGTTACTGAACACAGTATTTTAAAGAGCAAGCTTAACTTGAATGTTGTAGTATGAAGCTTAAGAAGATTTTTGACATCACTGAATAGTGTATGTGCAAACTCTATTTCACCTTGGAAATGCTTTTTCACAGTACATCGATGGCTTTTGAAGTATGTAAAAAAGAATTGCTTTACAGGACTTACAATATGGTATAAAATACAAAATCATGGCTTTTTAAAAAATAGTGCTATATGAACTACATATAGATCTGTAAAAGATGTTAAAAGAAATGAACTGCCCCATCTTGGGTTTTTTTCACACCCAACATAAAGTTTCCTTTTACATAGCAATGGATACTGTCTTAGAAAATCCCCAACTCCCACTATATATTTCTTCCACAAAATAAGAATTTTCTGTGAAATGGCAGACTTGACATTCTGAAGAATTCAATCTGTTGAAATTACTTCTATTATTTGCAAAATGTTTAGCTATTTTGGCCCCTTTGTAGTATGAAAACTGGAAAGTATTGTTTTGTTGGAGGCTTAGTTACTCTGATTTATGTATACTAGCCAAATATATGTAAAAACAATAGGTAAGCCTTGAAGGAGGGGAGTACAGTCCATTTTACAAACAACTAGTGTCTTTTTAAATCCTCAACAGCAAGTATAGAATTAATAACCCTCTTGGTTCTGTGTCACGTTGTGATAATGATCCATTTAGGCTTGTATCCCCTTTTAAATGTTGAAGGGATAGTGACAGTCTGCATTCAGGGAATCAATAAATGTAAGGAAAAACAACCACCAAAATAAAATTAAAAACAAACAAAAAACCAACACAAACCCCACACAACCAAAAACCAAGGAAATAAAAAAACACAAGGGGAAAAAGTCTTTTTAAAAAATAACCACATAAAAACATTTTTAAGGTTTACAGCACAGCACCAGGTAATTTTCTCAGTTTGTACAGACAAATAAGAAATTGATTATTTCTTCAGAAGAACGGTGTAAAACCAGGGTATCTTGTTTTCCCAAATTTTAGCTTATGTTCTCAGAATAGCTATCTAGAAAGAACAAATTCAGTTAAGAAAGCAAATATTTTTTTGTGTCATGCATGTCATTTGATGGGAGAGGGATGAATGCATCTTTTTCTAATGGTGTTTTGACCTCATTTTCAGTTCTTAGATTTTCTTAGGAAGAGATTAAGCAGCTGGCATCTTTAATTTTAAAGCAAGTACGCATATGTGTTTCAGTAAAAGTTTACATGGATTCAGTGTTATCTAGAAAACTTTTGGTTTTTATCCTTTCTGTTCACAAACTATTGGGCTGAAATTAAGATGCACTTGCAAATAAAATGTTGGGATTTGTTTAGTTGTCTTACTAAAATGACATACACAGCACTTCCTTTTGGAAGGAAACGTGGAGTAGCATACTTGATTTGTCATCCTGCATGTTGCTTAACTCTTGAGTAAACTATGGTCTGGAAGAGGAGAATTTGCTTGGAGCTAACTTGGTTAATGCTTATCATCTAACAATTAATGTGCCCTTTCTGTAAAACAAAGAGGGAACAGCCTGTTAAGTATTAAAGTGCATAAGTTTTGTTGCTACAGCTAGCTTGCTGTATGGGGGTGTGTGTGTGTATATATATATATATATATATATAATGATTTTGGTTTTAATCAATGACAGTTTTTTTCTTTCAAATCTTTTTTTGGACAGAAAATCCACAGTTTCCTCATGTAGGAGAAGTTATTGATGGCGTGGACATGAGGGCAGAAGTTGGAGTTCTTACGAGGAGCATCTTAATCAAGGGGGAGACAGAAAATATCTGCTATCGTGAAAAGGAGTGTCAGTTCTTTAACTATGATACATTTGGTGGACATATCAAGGTCTGAAAAACATTTTAATGTAGCTTTCTCTCCTCTAAAAGCCTGTTGAGAAGAAAGATTAATGCTAAACTTGGAGGGATTTGAAAACTTAAAGAACTTAAATTCATACAGCTGCTTTGCATAGGAATAATTTCATCTCAGCTTTCTCCAAATTATATTTAACTCTCCTAGATTTAGTTTGCAGAATCACAGGAAGGGATATCATCACATGGAAGTTGAAGTGTACGGCATATATTGCAGTATTGTATGGCAGGGATTAAACCTTATGAGTGATGTCCATACATGTGCAGATTTTGATCTCCCTTTTCTGTCCTCCCTCCTTTCACTGCCTTTCTTCTTCCCCAAGGGGTGAGCATTGAATCCCAGACATCTGTCTCATCTGAAACTGGGCTCTAGCGAGGCATGGAGAGGAAAGAAACCAAGTTGCATCATGGTGTTTTTTTTATTATTTTTCTTTAAAAATTGAAAGTACTAAGATTATGTGAAGGAAAGTCCTTATTTCTTGTACTACCATAAACATAAAGAAAGTTGAGGTAAAGGAGTATTATAGAAACTAATATTTAAACTTTTAAATTGTATTTTAAATGCAAATGTACTTATGTACAGCTCATTATGTGCTGGTCACAGTTTAAATCTCTCTTTCTAATATAATTGGATGCAGATTTTATTTTTATACTGTTGGGAAAAAAATATGCCCTTTCCCTACTGTGTGGCAGCTTTTGTTTTGTGGAAGTAGGTGGGCTTAAGGCACTCTTTTGTGCTTAGGATAATGTAATGAAAGAAGATAATGGCAAGCTGTGAATCTTGCCAACTGTGACCTTGATTGCCACAATAGTACAAATACAGCAGACCCCTCTGATGTCAGGAAGGTAGAAGTGAAAACAAGTATCTTGAGTCAACAAAGTTGTTAAACATTTTGTAGGAGACTGTTCAGAGTAGCTGAGTGTCTGCTGCCAAAGCTAGACTGCAGCCCTAAAAGCATTTTCAGCTTATGTTAATCTTCCGTGTTCAAGCAGAGGGAGCCTGCGCACTAGCAAATATTGATGGCCTTGGGGGTTTTGATCATCTTGGGAGTTTCTCCTGGTCACTGGGACAATAGTACAGAGGAGGCTTAGTGGCATTGAGGAGAAGCCTTGGTATGTGGTTTTACAACTGCCTTAGTGCTTTTAAATCTTAAGAGGCGGAGATTGCAGGGATGGCTAGTTTTGACCATCTCTCTGCATTTGAGGCAAACAAACCTTAGGAGTGCTATTTGGGGGGTGGATGGGGAAATACTCTGTATTACTAATTTCCCTGGATGACAAAGTAGGTATGCAAATAGTTATTTTTTGATAAATACCCAGTACAGGTAAGTTAATGAAATAATGAAGTTTGTTGTTTTGTTGAGTGGTTTTTGCTTTTTTTTTTAACCTTTGTGTGTGTGTTTGTTTGTGGTGTTTGTTTGTTTGGGGTTTTTTTGTGTGTTTTTTTTTTTTTCCTCAGTTTAGCTCCTTGCTGTTTAGCTGTTGCACTTGGTTTCCATTTTAGTAGCATGTTAGGTGAAAGAAAATACTTTTTGCTTTCCTATGTCACTGGTACAGCCCCATTATGTTTTTTATTGTAACATTACTGTGACGTTGCATGATTCTGAAGGTGATTTCATGTCTTCCTTAATAACTTAAGTCTTTCTGGCATGCTGTGTCCAATTTTGGGTTCCCATTGCAAAAAAGATGTAGATGCACTGGGGTGTGTTGAGTGAAGATGGTGTGTGAGAGCACAAGGAGCTGAGAGAATAAGGCTTGTTTGATGTGGGCAAGGCGGAGAGGAAGGATCTTGCTTTCTTCAGGCAGTGGGAAGGGTTCAGAGAGGCCACAGCAATTCTTGGAGTTGCCTGGTAATAGGAATATGCAGTGGGACAAAGCCTCAACAAGGTAAATGCTGCTTAAATACAAGGAAAACAAAAGGAAAAAAACAATTAACGTCATATACACATCTCTGTGGCTGGAGGTATTCCTTGGGCAATGTGCTATGCAGCTGACCCTGTGCTGAGCTGGCAACTGGACCAAATACCTCAACAGGTTCCTTTGAATATTTATTATTCTGTGATTTTATTCAACTAAGTCTGTCCTAGCTGGCCTGTGCTGGTAGAGCTTCAGTATAGGCAGGCTCTCATGTGGGTGACTTCTGCTTATTTGGTTAGAACATGGTTATATGTAAAGAATATTTAACATGCCAGCTGGTAAAGACCAAATAGTAAAGTGGCAACATGTCTGGTGAAAATTGCTGGTTTACCACATGTAGATTTAACTGCTATGCTTACTTATGAAGGATAATGTTTTGTAAGGCAGGGTATAGAGGAAGACAGTAACAATTGTTCTAACTTTCATTGTGTTGGCCTGTGGTAGCTGTGTACATCTAGCACTGTACATCTGGTATAGATCATGTATTAACTCAAATTTCCATTGAGTAGAAAGCAGACAATTCGTTATTTATTATGGACTTCTCATTGTATTTTAGATTTTGAAGAATTTTACATCTGTTCATCTCTCCTATGTGGAAATGAAGCAAATGGGCCAGCAGCAGATTGGAAGTTACCCTGTTCACTTTCACCTTTGTGGAGATGTGGATGAAAAAGGAGGTTATAGTTATAAGACTTACCTTGAAGGTCTTTCCATTCATCACTGTTTTTCGAGATGTGTGACTGTTCATGCAACTAACGGCTTGCTGGTAGGTACAAAGGGAGTAAAGTATGTTGTGTCAAAATAAATGTTATGAAAAACATTTAGATCAAAAATAGTCCCATCCCTTCTTCAAGTTTAATGCTCAGCGATGCCTTTTTTCTTTTTAATTGCAACAAATAAACAAGCAAGTGCAAATAGTAACTTATTTGTAACAGATCTCAGCATTCTGTTCTTTTCAGATTTTGCAGGCAGCTAAGCTTTCCAGGCATAGTAATATGTTTGTAAGTGATAAATAAAGTTCTGTGCTTGAATCATCTGAAGTGCTGATACTGAAGCTTCCTTCTGCAGCTGGGCCAAGATAGTAAAACTAGATGGTACTTGTCATATAACTCTAAGTAAATGTTACTGCTACTGACATAATGAACTTGTATTTCTACAGATAAAGGACACTATTGGCTATGATACACTAGGTCATTGTTTCTTCACAGAAGATGGCATTGAGCAGAGGAATACTTTGTTCCACAACCTTGGGCTAGTCACAAAACCAGGCACTCTTCTTCCTACAGATAGAAATAGCAGTATGTGTATTGGTATTAGGGATAAAGTGTATGGAAGTTATGTCCCAGTGCCAGCCACAGACTGCATGTGAGTATTTCATGGTGGAAAAGTAAGATCAAACTAGCTACAGCAGTTAAACTGCTGATCTCTTGACAATACACAAGCGGGAACATTTTAATGTATAATTTAATGAATGCAGACACCTTAAATGTCATTCACATAGTAGTGATATTTAAAAAAAAAAAAAAAAGTGTTTAGTCTTATTAATGAGGAGAACCTCAAAGTTGTTTTGTAGGGAGATTGTTGTTCCTTGTGATACTTGTTCAATACATGTTTAAGTCTGCATATTTACTTCTGTGTAAAGGCATGCATGTTCTCAAATTGTCTCTGTTAGTTTTTCTGCATACAACTAATCTCTTGTAAAAGCTTATTAAAACGCTTTATCATTGCATGGAGTAGCTGAACAATATTAAAATACTGCACATTGAACTAAAAAAAAGGAGCATTTTCAAAATGTTGGGAGGGTTTGTGATTTTGGTTTTTTTTGTCTATGAAGTAGTGGCTTCAGACATCAGTTTAGCTTTTTCTGATGTGCTTGTTACAAAGAGGAAATAGTTCTGTAGTTTTTCCATAACAACTTATTTCTGAATAATATTTCAGGGCAGTTTCAACATTCTGGATTTCTCATCCCAATAATCATCTTATAAATAATGCAGCAGCAGGTTCACAGGTGAGGCGTATGTACACAAACTAGTTATGCCACTGATATTTGGAAAACCTGTAGCATTTGCACTGCAAAAAATGTATACATTTTAATTTTTTTACATATGAATATATTCTTTTTATGTTTGGCAGCATATTGGCTTTGCAAGTATAGGTTTTCTCTAGATATGCATTCAAGAGATGCCCAAAATCTTAGTTCTGGCTTCTAACACAGGAGATCTCTTACACTTTGTAGTTAATAGACCTGACAATAGTGTAAATGTGTTTATGTACAAATAAATAATTTTATTTCCAAAGAGATCGTGTATTTCATAATAAGGTTTTTGTATTTTCTGTAGGTTGTCATGACTTTACTGTGCGACTGGTTTGCAAGATTTGTCTTCATAGATGTAGTCATTGGAATGAAAAATGACTACAAAAAATGTGCACTGTGTAAGAAACAGCTAAAACACTTTTATTGTCAGTCATTAGTCATCTGTTCCCATCACTGACTCCAATACGTTTTTACTTATTACCAACCTTTTGTTAGCGCAAATATCTTGTCACAGCTGCATACAAAGTAAAGCTGAACTACATGGTACATGTTGTTGGGGAGGAGACTGGAACCTGTTCTCCATTGGCTGAGAGGATGAGAAATGATGGCTTTGAATTAATGTTTGATTTTTTCTTTTTTTTTTTTTTTTAAGAGATTGGTGGGAATGGAAATTCTTAGGCACAGAATACAAAACAAACTTATGAATAAACATGATTAAAAATATGTTAAGTGAGCCTAAATACCTAGACTATAAAAAAAGCATAGAAAATTTTGTTCTGCTTTTTGTGTGCTCTGATGTTTTTTTGACAAACTTTTCTAGTTGTCTGTCTACCAATAGAAAGGATCTGGACATGCTTGCCAAATCAAACCAATTCTCTTCCCAATGCAATATCTTTCCTTTTTGCCAGAATTATGTCTCCTTTACCAGCTTTGCCACTCTGATATACCTCCCTTGTGTGCTTATAAATACATTAGTATAAAGGGATAACAGCTTAATTGTGTTTCAGAAACAAAATACTTCAACTGTTTTGATATAAACTGCTCTGTAGAGCTTTTGCTGGTATAAACTATAAAAATTCACAAGCAAATAAAATAATTCCATTGCCCTCCCCCACAGCTCCTTCATTACACCATGAAACCTATTGTAAGAGTCTATCAGCAATAGGTATTTCTTTTGTTTGAGCTGTATATGAGAAAGGAAGGGAAAAAAACCCAGACATTCATTTTTGTGAATGATTGCAAGTTCTTGAGGAGTTTTTAGTTTATTAAACACTTTTTTTTTTCCAAGCATCAGTATGTGTTTTGGGTAAAAAAATTACTTCAGTCTGCCAAGTGCAGAACTGTTTTTAATTATTTGTGATGTAAGATTTTGGTATTTTTATTAACGGAACATCCACATTTACTTTGGAATTGTTAATCACCAGAAATGTCAAAATGTGTCATCATTACAAATTGGAATATGTTGCTGAGAAGCAGAATTTCCAGGACTGCTTGGAAAATTAGTTTATTTTCAGAGTGAAATCCATGAAGTCTTCTCAGAATGAGTGAATTTGCTTTATTTGTGTTTCTTGAACAGGAGCACGAAGACTATTTTTCATGAGATGGAGCACTCTGTATGCACCGTTTCTTTAAATACTGTTTAACCCTTTAATGTGCCTTATACAACAACTTATTCTTTATTTTACAAGGTCACAGAGCATGTGGTCAGACAAAAATGTTTGTATTTATAGGTATCTGCTATGCAGGTGCTGTTGCAGTGCCACCTCTTGTGAAGCCAGATGTAGTTGAACGGGGAACTTTTTTATAGGTCTCATTTAGCAGATAAATCCAGCTTCTTTAAAAACAGGCATGTTGAAGAAGTGGAGAAAATTAACAGATGCTGAAATTATTACTGCATGTTATTGGCACAGTGCTCTGAACTGGCCAGACTTTTTGATGTGCTTTTTTTCCTTTCTCCTGAAAGCTTTTGTTGCATTTTTTGGCTATGTCATTAAATTCTGATGTGAGCAGAGTTGAACAAACCTTAGTCAGAATGTAACAGTAAAGAGGAGAGGAGGGATTTTGAGTATTTTATGGTAAGTGGTATGATTTACTAGTAAACAAAAGAAAACCCAGTGTGTGTGGTGAAATTGTAAGTGAAAAGCAAAAATTACAACACTTTCCTGTTTTGAAATACTAGAGGCTCTTACATGTGAGGTGTTACATGGGTTCACTGAGAAGCAGAACACTTTTTTTAGTGCATATTATTCCCTAAAACATAGACTTATTTGCTAAGTGCTACTTTCACACTAGGCAGTTGTTTGGAGAGTTTATTTTGCAAAATATATTCCGTTGTGCACAGTTGATTCGGGCAGTGTTCCTGTTTGCTTCACTACCTGCAGTATCCAGTTCAACTTTGCATACACTTACTTTCAAAGTAGATACATCAACACTTATAGTAGTATCAGACTCACTGCTGGCAAGTAACGTCATTCTCTCCTTACTTGTAGGATGCTGGAATATGGTATTTGTTCCACAGGGTTGCTACAGGAGATTCTCATAGTTTAGCCATTGAAACCAAGTCAGAGCTTACACCCCTAGGAATCTTCTATAACAACAGGGTTCATTCTAATTTTAAGGTACTGTATTATCTCCTTTAAAAGAAAAATTAATTATTTTATATTAGAATTTGTCTGTTTACATTTTAAGCTGGTTAGGTGATGGATTCATGCTGTGTTTGAACTGTAGGATTCTATCTAGGTATGGCAGAAGAGTGTAGA
>JANIJG010016478.1:43706-63029 GCA_024611175.1 Megaceryle torquata
CCCCCCATTTCCCATTGTATCACTGTCACCACTGATGCTGTGGAGCGGGCACTTGAGAATTCCCAGACTGGACTCAGCAGCAGATGGGAAACAGATTGAGGAGCTGGATTCTGGAACTGGATTCAGGAACTCACAGATCGGGATTGAAAGCAGAACAGAGTCCTCCTTGGATGCCAGCCATTGAAGCTTGACCCTCGTGATCCCTCAGCTTTATACTGAATATGGCGTATATGGGATGGAGTCCCTTACTAGTCAGTTTAGGGTCACCTGACCTGTTCTCCCTGCAGGTGCAGCCTTTTACTTTCTGCACCCCCAATGTGGTACACAAGATCCAGCAGTGGCCTTGCTCTGCACACCAACCCTTGGTAGTAACTCTAAACATGGGGTGTTGTCACTGCTCGAAGCAGACACTTTGAAAACAGGCTGCTAACGTCAGACAGTGCAGTTAGTTAGAAGAGACTGAACTGCAAAGTAATATCTCTGAACAGAATTAGTTCTAACTCAAACCAGGACAGCCTTGAAATGGTTTCTAGGATTAACTTCACCACCTTCCTGGGGATCAAGCTGAGGCTTAGCAGCCTGCAGTTCCCTGGATGTTGCTCCCTGAAGTTAGAAATGTAATTTGCATGTCTTCGGTCTACAAGCACTTTTGACTCATTAGGTAAGTGCAGAAACAAGATTTCCTTTACTAAGATCTAACCTGCAAGTCATTTTCTTAATGTTGCTTTCTAGATTCTGCTGTGAGGAAGTGTATTTATGACACAGATTCAAGCTTATCATGGATTGTTACAGGATGCTATAAATACATGCTTGTGTTAACAGGACATTTCCAATCAGAGGCTTTCAGATTTATGATGGACCTATTCACCTTACCAAGTGCACATTCAAAAACTTTGTGCCAACTCCAGACAGATTTACCAGTGCAGTTGGATTTTTGATGAAAAACCCATGGCAGATGACACCTAAAAACAACATTTCTCTTGTGAAGTTTGGTCCAAACGTAAGTTTATTGCAAGCTTTTCTTATATTCTTGCAAATGGCTTTCTTCTTGCTGTATTTAAAATAAACATCCAAGGGCCCTAGGTCATCTTTTCCATACATCCCTACTCTTGAGTTTCTCTCTTGGTTGGAAGTTACCCAAGTTGTATCCTTTGTCTCTTAAGCAAAAAATATTACTAAGTGTGATGTAGGATATGTTACAATAACAGTCTTTCTTGTGGCTAATGGTAAAACTGAAAGCACAATTTTGTAAGGTTTGATATATCCTTAGTAATAAATTTTCAGTTGCAAATATTAACACTGTTCAGAAGCAGGAGCTGGCCTGAGCCTATTGCCAAAAATACCTGGTTTGCAAGATTCTACTATCCTGCTATAACGTTTTTAATGAACTTTGTCAGATTCCTTTATTTATGCAGGTGTGCAAGTGTTAGCCTGTGATTTGCCTGGGGAAAAATAAATAAACATTTAAATTGTTGTTGCTAGGTTTCTTTGAAAGCCTTCTTTGGAAAACCTGGTCCCTGGTTTGAAGAAGGAGATCTGGATGGTGACAAGAACTCAATATTCCACGATCTAGATGGTTCAGTGACTGACTACAAAGATACCTATGTGGGCAGAATGGATAATTACTTGATTCAACACCCTAAATGCATTAACGTAACAGAATGGAGTGGAGTGGTTTGTAGTGGGACCTATGCACAGGCTAGTACTCTTGTAGCTTTCTGTTTGGGGCAAATCTGCAATATGCACACTTGTGGCAGGGGGAGTGTAAGAACTACAGAATTACCTATCTTTGGATTTAAAAATGCTTTTATGCATATTATGATTTTTATCCAGTTGTGTATATCCTGTTCCCCTCAGCACACAAACAGGGAGTACACTATTAGATACTGCAAGATAAAACCAAATGTGTATGCATGCCAGGAGTTGTATTTGCAGCTCTATATGTTAAAATATTTTTGTATTGGAGGCATTTTTTTCCACTGGAGTTCTGTCTGCAATTTTTTAACAGTGGTTTCAAGTGGCGCTTTTTTTGCCTTTTTCTGTTTGTTTGTTTGTTTGTTATGTTTTGTTTTAATGGAGATGTTAAATAACACCTTCTGAATATATATATCTTATATAGAATTGATTCCCATTCTGGCTCCAGCTCTATGTGAATTTGACCAAGTACCATAACTGATTCTTTTTTTTTTAATTTATTCTTCTCTCTTCTTCCTCCTTTTTGTCTGTAAAGAAACAGGAAAAATCTACAATAGTTTTTCAAACAGGGCTCTTATCAAGGAGATATTTGTGTATTGTGTAACTCAAAACATCCATTGCAGTGTTTTGGCTAATATGGTACTGATTATTCTCCACTGTTTTGTTTCCTTCTGCACAATGTCCAGATCTTTCCTTTTTCATCCTTTTTAATATCATGTAGGTTTATGTCCAGACCTGGAATGGACAGAATCTTTCGATGACTATCGTGAGAGATGAGTACCCAGCCAATCCCATGGTTCTTCGAGGTATTAATCAGAGAGCTATCTTTCAACAATACCAGCCAGTAGTGATGCTCCAAAAGGGCTACACAATACATTGGAATGGAAAAGCTCCAAACATCACCTATCTTTATCTCATTAATTTCAACAAGTATGTTTACTTTCTTTCATGTCGTTGATCCATAAGGCAGTAACTGAAGTTCCTGCAGAATTAGCGTGTGTCAGAGTTTACAACCATCAGCGAGGCTGGATCTTAAGTTGGGCTCTTATCATAATTACAAATACTAAGGTATGAAGAGCAAGAGTTTAAGCAATAGATCTGCACCTAAAGTTCAACTTTTGTCCAGTGCAGTGCCTTTAAGCAAAATCTTTTGGAGAAGAAAATGTGCAAACAGTGAAATTGAGTAGAACTGGAGTTGAACAATTTAACATACTTGATTTTGTTAGGTGAACTTACTAAATGTCTAAAGTATAAAGTCAAACCTACCCTGAGTCTATAACATTTAATGGAACGCTTTCTGTGGAGAGGGAAAGAAAGATCATCTGGTTGACAGTTTGGAAGCTTTTTGTGTTCCTGCTACTTCTTTCTTGAGTGATGTTTTCTGCGTATTGTTATCTAAACTGTTCCCATGGTGATTCATACATTTTTATTTTGTTTTCAGGAATGACTGGATTCGTGTTGGTCTTTGTTATCAACCAAATACAGATTTTGTTATAGTATTGGAAACCTTTCAAAGGCGGTCATCTGCTCTGTCAAGCAAGGTAGAGCGGTACATGCCTGTATCTTCACTGGTGGAGCTTGAAAAGAATCGATCGGACAAGAAGTTTTACTTTGACAACAGTACTGGGTAACTCCTTGTAACTTGACCCTACTGGAAGATGTTTAACCTTAGTGTCCAGTTTGATAATGTTAAAAGCAACTTACTGAGACAGCTGCATAAGAGGAAAGCTGTTGCGAAGGAGCCCACAGCCTATTTGGAAGAATACTTTATGTGACTTTGAATCTCCAAAATACAGTGTGTTTCGTTGAAGTATTTTCCCAAGAGCACAGCAGTTGCCACAGATAGTTCCTACCCCATGCCTGGGCAAAATGTGGTATCTGGTGTGCTGCAGAGCAGTGTCTTTCAGGAATTAACTTCTAATTCTTCAAGGAAAACTTATTCCTTCCTGTTAGACTGAAAATTCTAGAAGCTTTCTGTTCCAAGAACATTTTTTAGAATGTATTTCTGAAAATCCTAACGTGTTCTCAACCTTTTCAAAAGTACCTAAAGGTCCTAATTTATCTTTTAAAAGTACTTCCAACAGAAGCCACTGAGATCTTTCTAAGAGGTTTAAGGTATGGGCAGCTTTGAGTAAAATGAGCCCTATGTACACCACTTGTGTGCCTTGCAAATGTTGATCCTGAATTTATAATTTATTCTGTTATTTATTTGGTTCCCTTATCTGCTACTTTATCTGTAGTAAATATGCAGCTGAATGTAGCTTTTTGAGAAGACAATTTAGACTTCTTCTGTCCAAGAGCTACAGCGATAACAGTAATTTTTATAATAGAAGAATTGCCAGTCTTTATGTACTGTGAACATTAATGACCACTACCCTCTAAATTATGTTTCCAAGCATTTTCAACAGTCCAAATACTTTGTCCAGTGATGGTGGGTCAAGCTAAATATCCAGGCAGTTACTGATGGGTATCTGCAAAGATCTATTATCAAAACAACCTAACACATTTATGCTCTGCAGTTTTGTATTTTTGTCATCTGTAAGCCACTGATTTGAAGAGTGGCTGTTCTTTTCAAAGCGTATGTATTCATTATCATGTCTCCTTTAATTGTTGGGAATTTCAGTATCACAGGGTGTCAGGGGTTGGAAGGGACCCTGGACATCTTTGAGTCCAACCCCCATGCCAGAGCAGGACCATACAATCTAGCACAGGTCACACAGGAATGCAGCCAGGCGGGTTTTGAAAATCTCCAGAGAAGGAGACTCCACAACCTCTCTGGGGAGCCCTTTCCAGAAAAGGAACTTGTCAATATTTGAAATAGTCCAAATCCCTCCACAAAAATCCTGACACAGAAAAGCTGCTTGTTATATATTTCATATATATTAATAGAGAATTTCTAACTCTAGTAAACTCTAAATATTTTGAAAAAGTTTGAACAATGGCACAGAAGTGAATACTGTAGTTTATCTGCTACTGAAAATTGTGAAATATAGCTGTTAAGGTCTGACACAAACACTTATCTTTCCAGTGAATGATCTAGATCCTTTTTCCCCCCTTTTGTATAGATTACTGTTTTTATTTCTTCAAGCCAAATATAATAGGGATGGTCACAGTTATTGCTCATCTCAGGGATGTGAAAGGATCAAGATTGTGACCAAAGATTCAGCAAAAGGGGTCAGTAATTGCATGACAAAAGCTTACCCGAAGTACTACCAAGGACCGACTGTCATAAAGCGGATGCCTGTAAAATCTACTGTACCATGTACAAAATGCGGCACAACTCAGGTAAAATACAATAAGCAAAATCTTCCATGCATCTTATAGCTGGTGTTGCTGTCTACTTGCTTTAAGGCAGAATTTCAGTCTTTCAGTACAGAATACTGCACCTACCAGGTTGAGGTGATCATATTTATCAATAGAAAGCAGGGAGTACCTTGTAGCACAAAGTTTTTGTTCTCTGAAAAATACTGCTTCATCTCTCGCTCTTGAGTGCTAGAGAGAAAGAATATAGGTAGATCTGATGTCTTCTGCCTCAGTATTCTCTGTATGCCATGTAGCATAGCTTTGTGGCAGAGATATATATGCTGTTGGCCAACATTCTTCTTTTTTTTTTTCTTTTTTTTTTTTTGAGTCTGCTTATTGACATGAACCGGAAATTACATTATTCTTTTTAGCTATACAAGCTGAGAAGTAGTACTGAAAGTAAGGAATAAAATGGCTTACACTATACAACATCATATTTATTAGCATTGCTGGTACCATAAATAATGCCACTGACAAATGGATGAATTTGCTTTTGAGCATGAGCAGTCTATCGTAAATATTCTGGCATGAGAAATTATTGAAGACACATGGATATGTGCACTTAACGTGTTTTGTTTGGTATACAGATGGTATTCACCAGTGATCCTCACAAAAACTACCTCCTTGTGCAGATTAATTCATCTGGTAAACAAGAGCTAAGCAGGGGTCAGCAAGCATTTATTTCTGTAAGTATTGTCTATGATTTTCCTCTTTCTTTTTAGTAGTTTTTTACAGAAATTGTACAGCTCTACATAATGCTGACCTCCATCTTTCACTTGAAGGAAAAGTGTTATTTTTTAAACCACAAACCAAGCAGTAAAAAAGCTGATGTTTTAACCTCAGAAAATGAGTCTGCAAAGCTACACTTTGTATTAGAATCCTTTCCTGGTGGTGAAAAAAATCGTACCAGTAAGGGAATGTTTGAAATACTCAGATTCACATGTAAGTCTAGGTGGATATACATTTATTGATGGCTGCTTTTTAGAAAAACATACCTAAACCAAATAACATGTTAGTTAAATCCATGTTGGTGAAATTGTTTTTGTGCTGAAAAATTGGTGAATTAGTGAGATGGGTCATTCACGATATTAATCTTTGCTAAACTCCTTCAAATGGCAGTCACTAAAGAATCCACAGAGATTTCTGTATTTGTTCTGATGCAGTCCTGATAAGCCTCGTGATGAGATACTGTATAAAAAAGTAATTTGCTTTGGGTTTTCTATCTCAATGCTGAAAATACTTGCACACAATGCTAAAATAGCATTTGTAGACATCCTCACAACATAAAGCTTAAGTCTGTATACGGCTTATATTCTGAAGTGGCAGTGCATTAGCTTGGTTGAAATAGTAAAACTCGAGTCACTTGGGCAAATGGCGCGTGAACAGCATAAACTTAGCAGCTGCAGACTCTACAGCAACGCGTGTGCCATATCCAAAGCAGTAAGAGCACACTGTAGGAGGAAACTGGGCTAGAACTGGGTTCCTGCAGAGACAGATTTAACTGTACTATTGCAGAGAAGTCCAGGTGGCTCAGTATCTGAATTTTAGGCTCCCAAAGCAGGAGCAATGACTGAGGCAAGTAAGTCACCCTGAAATGTTTTTTCTCTCTGTAGTAGCCACTGACTAAAGGCTCTCATGCAGTTTCAGAAGTCGCACTGAAAGCCTCCCCTCAAGGGGAAAAATTGAGGTGTGAGGGAGAAGCAAGTATTTGTAAGGAGATTAGTGCACCACACTGTCTACATTAGATGAAGATTAACACTGAATGCAGTAGAAGCACTGCTGGGTTCATATTAAGTTTAAGAAAAAAACCTATTTTTTTCTATTTTTCTCCTCCCATTCAGGTCAATGACACTATGTTTTCATTCAAGGATAATGGTATACTTATTGTTGTAGTTGATGCCTGCATTGGCACAGTGTTGGGAAACAAATTCTTTTCTGGAGTAGACATAAAGCATGTGGATGGGTATTTAAAATCTGGAATTCCACAGAGGTATGTGTAATCATTTATTTTCCAGCATGTCCTGTAAGCTATATCTCTATTTAAATCCTTGTTAGAGAGTAATGATTCCTATACAGGAGCACGGAAAGTGAGCAAAACATGTATTTAAGTTGAGGGGAAAGGAGAAACATAGGAGCATTTTAACAAGACAATTTAGCCTTACTTGAGAATACAAAGCAATTAAAATTTTAAGCACTTCAAAAATTGCAGTGTTGCCTCTTTCTCCTCAAAAAGCTTTTTTTTCCTTAATTAAATGTAACACTTGTAATAACACTTCTTTGCTTAAAACAAAACTTTTTAATAAGGTCACTTAAGGACACTGACAAGAACCAGGTGAGATGATGATATACTGTTCTCTTTGTGATCTAGGGATAAAACTGTTTATCATTAAAGAAAGATAATGTTATTTTTCTGACACTAACATTTCAATATTCTAATTTTGGATCAATATCTAAACTTGAATTTTTGATATGAAATATGAAATTATATTTAAAAAACACTTTGCAATGATTTTGAAGCTAAATTTAAAACTCAGTTTCAACTAAACAAAGACCAAACAAAAAAACAAACAACCAACCACAAAAAAAACCCCAACAGACCAGGTGCTTTTCTAGTTACTGCTATCAGAAAAGGTTGACTATTTCTGTCATAAAATGACATGGCAAGTCTGCTTGCTCTTAAGCAAGTAGGCTATTTACTATCTGCAAAAGCATATAACAGAATAATAAGAAAACTTTGTGTTTGTAACCACTGCTGTCTCTGCACCATTTCTTCTGCAGGTCTATTGTTCTACTGAGCACAAGAGGTGATGTAGCAATTCCTAATAATTTATCAGAAGCCCTAATGTCTTTGGGGACAGCTAAACCACCTTATCTTCAGAGCAATGGTTGGTGGAAACTTTGCACATTTCTTTGACACAACCTTGATCTGTGTGTTTTATTTTGGCATGGTGGCTTTCTCACAGTATATGAAATGGATGGAACTGGTGGAGGATGTTTGCCAGTTTGTGCTGGTGTGGGCTGCTGCGTTACAGTGTTGAGATGTGGAGGTGGGCAGATGGAACAGAAAACCCTTCCTGTTGCCTCAAAGGGTGTTGTGTGAAGCTTGTTGCAAGGAGAGAAGTGACTTGCAGTTCTTTGTGCTTGTGAATTACAGAAAAAGAGCCTTGGGCTTTTTTTTCCCCAAAGCCTGCATTTCATACCTAAACAAGCAAATCTTATTTTTAAGCAGTCTCCAGTTCCAGGCTAGTATTTCCTGTTCTAACAAAATTTGAAAGTAGAGATGAGAAGCTGTTGGCATTTTGAGGGATGATTACTTTATAGGCCACATGGGGTAGCTCTCATCTGCTCAGGGCCCTGGCACAAGTCCTGTGTGAGACAGCTTATTTTATAACTGTCCTGATAGCTGTGTTTTCAAATTAAGATTTCAGATATTAAATACTGAATATTGAAAAATAAAATTGCATATCAGTATTTCCTTGTGAGGTGCACAGGAAGGTGTGAGTGGTCAATGCCCTGAAAAATGAGGGGAGAGCATGCCATTCCCTTCCCAACTGCTCCTGTGTTGTGCTTGAATGGGCTTGTCTGGTTTGGTAACTCTGAGCTGTTTTTGACACAGGAAGTCTGGCCTTTCTTGGCTTCAGAGGGAACTTTAAGCCATCCTGGATTAAGTTGTTTACTGGTCCTGCTGGGCATGGGCTTGTTCAGATAGAAAAATATATCCCTTTACAACTGGAAGAATATGGCTGTGCCAGAGCAATCAAAAGTCGACGAAAAGACCTTGAGCTTCTGAAGAAGGCTACACGATCTCACTGAAGACTGAGATGTACATAAAGGCTGGGGGGGAAAATGTGAACTAACTTATTTTTTTTTTTAATTTATGGCATTTTAAACTGTATTGTTATCAAAGTAATTCATGTTATTGTCTGACAGATGTTTGCCAGCATTGACCGCTTGAATGCCAATTTGTGCACCTTCTAGTTGTACAAAATATTAAAGAATTTATTACTATTTGTATAAACAGGTTTCAGAGATTTTTTCAGATGTTTGTATTTACTGTAAACAATTTCCTTCTGCTTAATTCTCCTTTTGTATGTAAAAAGGTGTTCATAAAAGCCTTAAATTTTTGATAACAGGTGTTTGAGTGCCTCTTGGATTACTTGAAAGATTAACATTTAAGTCTCCATAAACAGCTTGAATTGGTCATTATAACTTACACATTTTCCCTCAGCTGTTTAGCTGTGTTGCTGAGAGTTTATTTAGCAGTCAGCTCAGCTACATTCTCAATCTCTTTTCCAGGGTGTTAAAAGCCAATTTACTCTATACATGCAGCTGACTGAAGTGGGTTTTACTGCAGTAAAATTTTTGCTTTGCTGGATGAAAGATGGAGAGGGGGGCTTCAAAGATCCAGCCTGGGGCTCTGAAAGGATTGTGTACTGTGCAAAAGAATTTAGCGAGATGTGTACCAGCATGGCATACATAGCAGAAAATGGCTACCATCCTTTGGGGTCACTGCTTACTATTCACCCCACCCCTAAATACACAGGTGACTGTAAGAGTTATTTAAGTATAGCACTCTGGGTGTTAAGCCTGCAGACTTGGGTGCAGCTTCAGTTTTTTCTTTTAAAGCTTAGCTTTTAGTCAGAAGAGCAAAGCTGAGATACTGTTATTCCCAGTTTGTTATGAAATTAAGCTACTCTTGCAGTTGTTTGTTGTGTTTTGGTTTGTTTGGGGCTTTTTGTTTTTGTTTTTAATTCTATCCCAGCTTTAACTTTTAAATTAATAGAAAGTGCTCTCATTTCATTTAGGCATGTAATATCTTTTTGCCTTAACTTCAATTCCTCTATTATATTCATGATGCTAATTCCTATTGATGTTTATACAAAGTCTGTTTGATTTGTTTTGGTTTTGTTGCAATTTTTTAACCTTTTCTGCAGGCAGTGTGACAGAAATTTAGAAGAACTAGAGGCACAGCTGCTCTCTTTCAGGATCATAGTTTTTGAAATTAGATTTCAGAGACTGTAAAGTTACATTTCATAATAGAGAACAGTAGGTGCCATAGAGCTAAAATGTAACCATAATTCTAATACAACTGACATAGTTCCTTCTTGTATGTGTTCTCATTCATTCTAGCTGGTAGAATGTATCTACCATTCAGAGATGCTTTGTGCTTTGAATTAAAAATCAAGTGGCTCTTGGAAATTAACTATATGCCTATCTTCTCCAAAGAAGTTGAAAAAATGTGGGGATTTTTTTTTGTGTGTGTGCATGCTTTAAAGGAGAGGAGGCACAGTAGCAGAACTATTCTGTTCAGTTAAAATATGCTACCTCAGTGCTACAATTAAACTGCCTAGTCTAGTGTCGTTTCCTAAATAAGAAGAGAGGGGAAAGGAGCACAATGCAAGAGATGAAGTTAGATGACAGATGTTATTTTTATTGTAAAACCAAGCCAAATAGATGATTGTGTGTTTTGCAATTTTTATGCACGGTTCTTGTGTAATGTTTAAAAAAAAAAAAAGCTGTGTTTCTTAGTGGGAGGTGTGGTAAATCTTTAAGATTAGTATAATGTTTGGTGTTACTGATGCAGGGCAATGTGATTTTAAATGCCCTGAGAGCAGTAGTGATAGTGTTTGGGGATTAAAATGGTTTTAAGATTACATTGTTCTGTGGGTTATGTTCAGCAGAGAAATGCTTGTGAAGTTGGACATTATTTATGAGATTCTGCTGTTCTAAACCATCTTGTAAAAATTGTACTTGGAAGTGTCAAAGTTATTCTGATGTAGGGTTTACTGATGGACAATTGGACCTGAAGTTGAAGTCTTTTGTGTAAATTTAAACACTTGATAAATAGCATAAATAAATTTTTACATGACAAGGCAATATAATCTTGTGTCTCTTGTGTGCTTGTATCACTTAATTTTGTAACGTGTTGTGTCAGTACTATAGGCAATGTTTTTTTCAGACATCAATACATCCATGAAGTTTATGAACATTTTCTTTTCTTCATTCAGAGACAAATTGAGAATACTGGGAAAGGAGATACTAATGGTAACTGAAGTTATGGGCCAGTCTCCAGAGTCTCTAATCTTAGTCTGAACTACTGATTGTAGAATCATTTCACCTTGATGGGGGCTAGTTGCGGTACCATCATTTACTGAGTCATGTTATCCAACTCTGTAACTACTTCATGAGGGAGTAAAGAAGATGAAGCTATTCTTGACGGTGGCTGGTGGCAAGAGGTCATGGGCACACACCGAAATGCAGGCAGTTCCATAAAAACGGAAGAACTACTGAGTGGGTAGTCAAGAACTGGAACTAATTGACAGAAAAGCTGTGGAGGAGCTGCTTTGAGACCCATAGTTTACTAAGCCATCTCCAGAGCTGACTGACAGCCAAGGTGCCACTGTAGTTATGTACTTACTGATGTACCTAGCCTCTCTTTTCCAAGTGCACCAGACCACAGCCTGTAAGAGCTGACACATACTTCTCACCTCATTCCTGAAAGTCAGTGAGATCTTAAAAATGAGGAATCTCTCTCCAGACTCAGTCCAAAAGTCATTGTAATTGTTTTCATGGTCAGGCTTTGTATATAAATAGATGTTTCCATTCCTTACTCAAAAGGTGGTGTTCTGCAGTAAAGAAATTAAAAATTCATAGGGCTGGAAAAAGGTAAGTTTAAATCTCTAATGTAATGCACTAGAACTATTTAAAGCAGATGTGTATTTTCTTGCTCCACGGGTTGTTTTTGCATTTTATTTTGTAACTGTTACAGTGTTTTAAAAACATCAACAAAGAACGAACAAAAGAATAAATAATCTAATCCCTGATCGAAATAGTTTAAGTGTAGTATCAATAAGGCACTCTATGTCCAAAGGCACCACTGAAAATCCATTCCAGGAGGGGCTAGAGACCCCCCTCTAAATAGCTGAGATCGTGGCAAGGACATGCTTTAGGATAAGAGAGACTTAATTCTACAAATCATGAACTACGGTGACAGCTGAGGCCCCAGTAACATCTGAACCAGGACATAAGTTCCTGCCCAGGGCAGGTCCTGTGATTTCCTCTCCTCCATTCCTTTTCACGTTCTAGAGGAAGGATATATATCTGAGGAAAGTCACCTGATTCTGTGACTCAGTGCACAGGGTATGTTGATAGCTGTATCTTATGGTTCAGTAGTCACAGGCCAACAGGGTATATGTCATGGCTATATTTATTTAAGGTGAACCTGGTGTCATCCTCCTGTCCAAACATCTATGAAGTATAAAGGAAAGCAGTAACTTCTGAACTTCAAAACTGCATTTGTGTGAGCTTTTCCCAGTAATTACTTTTCCACCTCTTCTGGTTGTGCTTGTTCTAGCACTTACTGGAAGGTAAGTGCCTGGAGTTCACGAGCATATTTTCCTCTTCTAATACCCTCTTTTTCCACCCCCACCCCCTGTGTCTTGTGCTAGTTAAAAGTTTTAAATAATACTCAGTGTTTAAGTACATAAGGCTAATTTTGGCTTGAAAGAATTTATGATCTTTTTAATTATATGGCCTGTGAGAATTACAATTTTCCATATTAAATTGTATTAATTGTAAGTTGCTAAAAAAAGCCTCAGAACGGTTTGTCTGACATGACTGGGAAAGACTGCATTGTCATAGAAGTCAACCTCTCCTTTTTTTTACGTGATGGAACTCTGAAAAATAAATAGGTGTTGGATACAATAGGAACAATTTAGGGAGAGATCACTGTGGGGATCCTCTGAGGCCTGCCTAGCCTTTTCTGATCCATATTCTGATGCCTGTTCTTGTGTCCTTCCCCTAACTCATACTGAAAAAAATTCAGATAAACTTGTGCTTTTCTTGAAACATTTGTGAATGTCGCATCTGTACTAGTAAGATTGACTTAATCAAATTACAGAGAAATTTCAAAGTAATCAGTCTGTATAAACTTTGCCCTTAAAAGCCAACTTTTTAACTTTTTTGATTTCTATTGTTGTTGAAAGTACAGAGCAGACTTCATTTCCATGCCTGGGAGGCAAATTCTTTGTTTCATCTTTCTCCAAATTGAAGGGAGTTACAGCTGAATATCCTGATTTACAATTTTGTTTGTTTTTTTTTTTTTTCCTGAGGAAATGCTCATAGAACATGCCGTGGCCTGTCCTTATATACAGTTTATTCTAAACATAACATAATAAAGGGATATTTCAGAATTATTTGTGTGCATGCACAATTTTATAAGTAATAATGGTTTACTAGAACTGTTCCTCACAGTTAGAAATACAACTCTTAACTTTCGTGTGCAGCATGTCCAGTGCTACTTTCACCAGATATGCTAGGATCAGTTTAGGGTGTGTTCTGTGTAATTGGAAGTTTTTAGGGATGGATCTCAGATGATGATGTGTCATCTTTAATATCTGTGTGGTTCTTTAGCAGAATATGGTTTAGTCCATCTGCAAGATGTGAACTATGATCTAATAGCTTTCTTCTATCTCTGTTGGAAATGAATGGTGCTTGTTCTCAGTAACAGCAGAAAACACCAGAGTTACCTGTGGTCTCATATTATTTATAATTGTCAGAAATGATCCTATGAGCATCACTCAGTAGTATATATTGTACATTTCTGCTTTTTAATATTTTTTTAATAGTGCAATATAAATTTCCACATGGCAGCATCTTCTGGCTTAAAATTCTTCTTTTTAATATTCCTATATTGGTATTAACTCTTTCTGCCCAACAGTGAAATGAAAAGTATTAGAAGATATAAGTATATATGAATCACAGCAGAATGCCCAATTGCCATTGGGTTCCTTCTGCTACCTCGCAGATCAATGTAAAATAAGAGCTCATGTCAGGCTCTAATAGTTGGACATGGAAGAAAACAAAAGATGATTAAAGAAAAAAATCTTTGCAGCCACTTTTCTGTATAAGCTATACACACCTTTCTCCTTTTGTTTTGCTGGGACAGGATTCTCACTACTTCCCCCTCAGTCCATAAGGCTGGGATGCTGTTCTGGTTAAGTATCTTCCTGTAGAATTTTCAGTTTCTGATATTACCAATGTTTTGCTGCCTGTGGGGGTTTTTTTTGAGTAATTGTCTATCCTTCTTCCCCATTAACTATTTCCAAAGGATCTTGGAGAGTGGTTTGGACCTCTCTGGTTTTCCCACCCTTTCAGTCTATCCTGTCTGACTTGAGTTTCAAAATGTAATCACAGAATCACAGAATTGCTATGGTTGGAAAAAAAATCCTTCAGATCATCAAGTCCAACCATAATTTTCCTTTTTTTTAACAGAGCTATTATAAAAAATATACTTTCATTAAATTATGTCCCTGTAATTCACACTGTAGAAACAAGTTCAAGATCAGATAGAGTCATGGAATATCTTTTGCAAGCAAGCATCAGATGTGGGGACACTGCCTGTTTCAAACTGAGGGAATTAACAGCAAAGAACTTGTGTAAAAATACTGATCTCCACTGCCTATTTTGTGTGCAGTGTTATTTGCTGAGCATTAAACAGGCCCTTTGTAATCTGAATGTCAGGGTGGGTTTGAATTTTTCTGTTGCCATCATATTGAATGAACCAGATTAAACACTATGCTCCAGAGCATAGAATTAGAATGAGTACCAATATGAAGTTTAGAAATCTTGATATCCACTCTTCATAGGAATATTTGGCTGGGTTTTTTTCTTATGTAAGTTTTATTACTTTCACACTTAAGTCATTGTGAACTCTTCCTTCCCCATGCTCCCTCCCTGCCCAGGGCAGTCCTACACATACTGCATGACACTATTGCTAATAGTGACATACAAGCATTTCTAAAAAAATAATAAATTCACACTAACTATATGCCTACCAGCTACCAATTATGCAAGCAGTAAACCAAGGTCTTAAGAAACTGCAGTTTCTAGATTTATATGTTCAATGCATGAGTGTCTAAATAACTGTATTAATATATTTCCCAAAGTAAGTCCTAAAATTACAAAAATATTTTTGTGTGTAAAGAGTTATCTTCTTTGCCTGTGAAAACCTGATGTTCAGATTCTGAAAGGTTAAATGACATTGGAAATTGCCAGAAATCTATACAGAAGTTGTTAAGGAATGTTGGTGCTGGAGGGCCACAGGACACAAATTATTGACACAGAGCTTATAGGGAACAAGTGCTCTGTTAGGAGCACAGGCTGGTTTAGGTTTGAGTTGAAATCATGTTTTCTCTTTCAAATCCATACATACACTAAAACCAACATGTAAACCCACATCTGTAGTTAACCAAATTCTAATCAAGCACTTAAAAGACTCAAACACTATCATCTGATTGCAAGCATTAAGAATTCTCATAAATTTCATGTGAAAGTAATAAAGCTGAACAGAGACATACTGTTTGCTGAAATAAACCTATCTCACATAAGTGCTTAACCTGTGAATAATAATCTACATGAGTTTAAGGTCATAGGAACACATGTTTGAAGGTAAGTGTGGTTTTTTTGTTCATGAGACTTGTTGCAGAAGTAATTTGGCAATTTGTACCTAAAAAGAGTGTTTAATTCTGCTTTTCTTTTTGTAGTCTGTTAACTCTTGCTTTATCTTCTGCTTCTTGCAAGTCATGTTCTTATATTGAATCTGTAAATCTCCTTTTTGTAAAATTAATGAACACAAGTACAGTTTGAGGAGCAATCAGGGAGAGTTTTGAGACCAAAAAAAAACCCAATAAAACTCTTTCTTGATGTAACAGTGTAAGGAGGAGTCTCGGTTTTCTGGATATTCACCAACTCTTTTGCAGATTTGATTCATTTGCAGTAGTACAGCTTATTTTTCATGAGACAGGTAAGTTGCATGTATACAATTGTACATATTTTTTTTTGAAGTTTTTGAGCTCATTACACTGATACCAAGAGAATGCAGTCCACATGTACATACATAATGCATTAGGAGTTGGGTATTCAGATCTTCGGGACTGGTTTTGAAAGCCAAGGCAGTAATTATATATATATATATATATATATATAAATAGTTTAATTTTCAGCCAACTAGCCGAAGCTCATCCAGAAAGCTTCTTTCCCTGGGTGTATAGTGTCCCAGAGAAATTGTGGAGGGATCACAGAATAATCAAAAAGAGAGCTGCTTCATGATGGAAGAGGACAAATTCAGGAAATAAATGTCTCTAAATGATGGTATGATTTTACTTTTTTTTCCCTATAAAATATGTCACAAACAGGGATGGGTTGTCCTGCAGGAAACAGCTCTTCCGCAGAAGGGGCAGGGAACAGAGTGCATTAGGCAAAGGCAGTGGCAGAGCAAACAAAACAAGTACAGTGGCTACTGATTTCCTTCCTCTGTCGTGTCACAACATAATTTATTGCAGAGCTGCAGAGAAGCAAATGCTCCAGTTCTCAATACAGTTTTCACCTCTGCTTCAGATGGAGAGTAATGGCATGCTGTCATCCTAACAGATACCTAGATCAAAAGGCACCAGCTATGAAAAAACAAATGCAGGCAGCTGCATATATTTGCTATTAAAATCTGTTTCCTTGATATATTAACAGAAAGTGGGGAGCTGTGTTATGAAGGAAAATGTTAAAACATGAGGCTATGCAGTGCCTCGACTGAAGGAAATTACATTTTTGTACCTTGAGGTAGCTAATGATCATGAAGCAAGAAGCACTATGATGTGCAAAACTGAAACTTATTCCTACTGATTTTACAAGCACTGCTAAAAGATGCAGAAAAAGCTCTTATGTGCATATTGTGGTCTCACACTCAGAGGGAGCATACACAAGCTACTACAAGACAATCAACAAGAAGCCAATGAAGGAAAGGATGTGTCTGAGGAGCCCAGAAATAAAAGACAATCTGTAGCCAAATATTTCTGAAGTGAAATGTTTTGGAGTGAGACTTCTTGAAGCACAACTTTTCACAAGACTTTTAGGAGTGTCAACTACTACAGCATATGTCAGACCCTGGGAAGCTTGTGCTTATTTGGAAAAGGCCTTTTTGGTGTGTCTCAGCTACAGCCTGTAACAGTGAGCTAATAGGAGCTAGTCTGTGAGGAACAGTCACTTGCTGGGATGATTGCAGCTCCACTGTGCTTGGACCCAGAAGAGGCAGTGCCAAATGTCAAGGATCTGGTATTGCTTTACTACTTGGCACCTGTCCAGCAGATATTGCATCCCCTTAACAAGATCTCCCTGACAGGCAAAGCAACAAAGAAAGACTTGCCATCACACTAACTGATCAAGGTGAAACTGATATAATAAAAAAGGAGGTCACTTTAATTAATGGGTTAATGCAAGTCTCTAAATTGGAATCTTAATGGAAGAAATTAGAATAACCTCTGGGTGAACTTAGCTGGAGCTATCTGCTTATGTTAAGAAACATAAAGTGTGGCAGCACTAGGGAAATGAAGAAGGATAAAAGGGACAACACAAATTACTGAAGAAGGGCTTTTTCTTGCTTCTTAGCTTCAACTTAATCTTGAGAATTAAATTCCAGATATTCCTCACTGAATTTCTCCAACAGATGCCCATCTTCAAATAAAAAGCTGTGAGTAGACTGTTGAGTAAAATCTGAGGCTGTTTCTCAGCATGACTGAGGCTCATGGTTTAATCAACCATCAAAAACATTCTCAGATTGCTCTGCCATAGCTGTCTTGCCATTTCACATTGTAATTAAAACCTCAACAAAAACTCAGAAGCTGTTGCTTCTTGAATAAAATACAGCAACAATGCATTGGAAACTAGGAGAAAAGGAACATGGTTGGGAAGTAGGAGTCTGGTTTTCTTTCCTAGATAGATTTATATATATATATATGTTTTAAAGCTATGCTTCTGTCAAGCCTGTGTACTCTAAAGACCAGCTCTGCATTGCTTTGATCTTTTAGTACCTTTTGGTACAGATGGAGACAGAGGATGGCAACTGCACTGGGATATCTCGTGCCAGCTGATTGCAGTATCTACCTGCTCCAAAAATTCTGTAGCAGTGGGGTCCTAACCCACTGCCTTAATACTGTTCAAGAGCTCAGGCCCCATGCATTTCCCGGCACAGCATATCAGAAAGGACCATTTCCACCTCTGTTTTCTGAGTCCTTTCTTCCTTGCCTGTTCCAGAGTTCTTCCTCCCAGATCAGTTTTTCTCCAGATGACAAATGTCTAAAGCTCATAGTCAAAATTAGTTCAGCCTTGAATATCCATTAGATGTTTTTCTCTCTCCTGCTCTTAGTCATCATGTTTTCCCACACCCGTTACGAGAAAAGGCTGTCAGCAAAATGACACTTATTAACCCTTCCTCTTCCAATGGAAGGGTGAGTTTAAACCCTAACAGTATAGGTATAACCTAGCGAACATTGACAAAAATCAAGTTTTCAGACTTTCTACTCCCTATTTTGAAAGACTGCCATCAGTTTAGCATATCCTTCCTCTCTCTATGTAAGGGAAAGACATTTCCACTAACATTTTTTTCTGTATCAGTAATGCCAGTAATGCTTTCTGAGACTACTTTTTTTTTTTTTTTTTTTTTTTTTTTTTGGTGAGTCGTGCTGCACAGTTTACACAGCAGAGCAACAAAATTGGTATCAAATTGGTTCCAAGATACATTACTGTGAAGGGAAAACCTAAGGTTCCAAATAGCATTTCAAAACTATTTTAATGATTTATATGTATAACAGGAGTTATGTTATTCATATGCCAGTTGGTTTTGTTTTTCTTTAATGTTGGGTTTTTTTTTTTTTTTTTTCATGTAGGGTTTTATAATTCAGCAGAGGGCACTGTGACCTTACTCAGAACTCAATCTATTCATTGGCTCACTTTAGCATAAAAAAAAATTACACTGTTTTTCCTCAGTGTCAGTCGTTAAATCACAGGATTACATATGCAGGCTTCACTTGTTCTCCATTTTAATCACTGCCTCATCATTTTGGAAAATGGGTGAGAAAAAACACTTAATGGAATTAATATTTCTTTTTAAAAACCAATTCTCCTTACTTTTCTGTAGGGGAAAATTAGCTAAACAAAGGCTTGGACATTTTTACTCTAGGGTAACATAGTTTCCGACAGTACAACCCATAGTGCAAGCATTTTAATGAAGACTTTACAGCAGCTGATGTATCAGAGGATAATAGAAAACCTCCTTCAAAACTCCCAGGTCTTACTGATGTATACAGGTCAATGAAGTACAACCTGCTGTTCTGTTCATTACCACCCACAAAAGGCAAAAGCACCAAACCCACCTCCACCTCAGTTAAACCTGGGTGAAGCCAGCACAACCTATAAGACTGTCAGCCCTGCTTTCCTCCAGGAGCCAAGCCTGTGCCACAAGTATCAGACAAACCCTGGTTTCCTTTTGGGCTCCGC
>JANIJG010016479.1:0-53830 GCA_024611175.1 Megaceryle torquata
GGGAAGAATAACCCCATGTACCAGTACAGGCTGGGGACTGACCTATTAGAGTGTAGCACAGGGGAAAGGGACCTGGGGGTCCTTGTGGGCAGCAGGATGAGCATGAGCCAGCAATGTGCCCTTGTGGCCAAGAAGGCCAGTGGCATCCTGGGGTGTATTAAGAGGGCCGTGGTTAGTAGGTTAAGAGAGGTTCTCCTACCCCTTTACTCTGCCCTGGTGAGACTGCATCTGGAATATTGTGTCTAATTCTGGGCCCCTCAGTTCAAGAATGCCAGGGAACTGCTTGAAAAAGTCCAGTGAAGAAGCACAAAGATGATTAAGGGAGTAGAGTATCTCCCTTATGAGGGCTGAGGGAGCTGAGTCTCTAGCCTGGGGAAGAGGAGACTGAGGAGTGACCTCATTAATGTTTATAAATATATAAAGGGAAAGTGTCAGGAGAATGAGGCCAGGCTCTTCTCTGTTATGTCCAATGGTAGGACAAGGGGCAATGGGTGCAAAATGGAGCATAGGAGATTCCAACGAAATTTAAGGAAAAACTCTTTCATGGTGAGGGTGACAGAGCAGTGGAATGGGCTGCCCAGGGGGGTTGTGGAGTCTTCTTCTATGGAGACATTTAAAACCCACCTGGATGAGCTCCTGTGTGAGCTGCTTTGTCAGCGGAGTTGGACTAGATGACCTTCTGAGGTCCCTTTCAACCCTTAACATTCTGTAATTCTGTGATTCCCTATATGGACTGTAAAGGATTCTAATTCTAAACAACCACTAGTTCAAAGACAAATGTCCACACTACTGGAAAAAAGTAAAACAAAGTGAGACACAATCCTGAAGCATGCAAAAACAAGTGTGTTAAGCATGGATGTCTTAAACTTTTGTTCCTCCTCAGATGCTCTGCTGTCTATTTAGCTTTACCCCCACATCAGCTTATCCTGGGGATTTCTTTGTTCATACACTCAAGACCCTTGTAATCCTCCTCTCTTTTTATTTGTTTATCCTATATGTCTTCAGGACCAGCATTTAACCTAACACATGATATCTTAGGGTCATCCCCTTTTTTGTACTCTGTGACTGGACTTTGAGATATGAAATGCAAGTAGTGCACTCCTGTAGTCAGAGATTTCTTTGAATCATATTTCTAGCCCATAATTAACACATTCCTTCTGGTCTCAGAAGTTACAACATTTTCATGACTGCTGCAACACCTGAAAATGATACATCATTGAAGAATCAACCATACATCCTTCTTATTATATATCTTAATTCCAAGATACGATCAACTTTCCATGAAGGCTACGTGAGACATTTCAATAATATAATTGACAGTCTTTAGAAAGATTTTCCTGTATTACTCTCCTCAACTCCCACTTTTTATCAGTTTTACCATCACAGCCTCCTTCCTCACAATGGTTTTACTAACCAAATTAAAAAAATAAAACAAAAACTAAGCCTGGTGTTCTTCCTTATCTGATGACTGCTCACAGTTCTCAACTGCTCTTCAAAAGGCTCTCCCACCTCCCTTATGTCTGCATTTGGTATTAAGCCACCTGCTAAAGCAGGTTGGGATGTTGCAGGCAAACACCACCAGCCTGTTACATACACATGGCAGCTAGAGATAAACAAGCATCACTTGGCACTGGCTTTTGGATGCATGGTAAGAAAGATGGAGAAGCCAAACCTAACATGCCTCTGTTCAACTGTTCCCAAGGTGATGGCCATTCTTAAATGTCATGCTAGTGTGCTCATTGTAGAACTTTGCAGTCTTTTTTTTCCCCACTCTTACTCCTACTTGCATCGTGCAAACATGAGGTATGATATTTTTCAGTATTCCCTACTGTAGACCATGTATTTCTGGGCATCCACCTTGTCCATACCCCATTGATTTCTTAGCCTTTGAATTCTTGACTGACTCCTACCATTATGAGTCAGTGTCTCATAGCCATAAAATTAAATGTATTTTCAGGGGTAATAAATAGTGTTTATTTTATTTTCCGAAGGGAGGGAACCTGAATCTAAAGACAGACTTAAATCGAGAGATCTTAGATTTTTTAGTTTCTCTAACATAGCTTGTAAGTTGGGAATAGATGTAGGAGGAATATCAAAAGGGCATTAAGTGAGAGTATGTTACATATTTTCCCACCTTCCTACATATGCTTCCACCACAAAATGAAGATTTGACAGAATGGGCTAAAACCAAATCATTGATAATTGTGATTCTTTCCTCTGTCTTTAATGATTTCAATATTTCTTAAACTGTGATTATTCATTTTGTAGCTACATATGAAATCTAACAGATCTACAAAGTGCTAATTAAGAAAAGTAAAGTATACTTATATAATCACATACATTAGAGATCAGTATGACAGGTTGTTTTCCCCATCTCTAGTAAACACTTCAGAATAAAACAAAATAGCTATTTGAAAGAGAAATACATACAACAAGAAATTTAGTACTGTCAATTAGCTTTTAAAACCAGTAGAAAATACCATACAACATTCTGATAAATGTTTATGATAGTATGAGGCTGCAGAACTATAATATCACGTAACCCAATAAAAAAGAACAAGATTTCTTTCCACTTTAAATGCACTGGAGAAGCACAGTTAAGTTTGTATTAGCATATCACAAATGTGAAACTGGGACATGGACTCAATGTGAAATTAGAACAGCAGCTGGTATCCTGTTAGCAAGTAAAGTGTGTTTGCTTGGGGAAAAAAAAAGACCAATGTGAAATCAAGCCATACAAATGCACAGAGAACAATCAGTCAGTAAAGAATCTGTGAACTGCACTGCATATCTCAGGTTGCCTCTGTATTGTGTTATAAGACATTTCACAAAATTATGTATATTTAGCAGGGTCAGATCACATTCCCCAAACTGAATTATCAAGAATGTATTTTCCTTTATAGATAATCTGAAAATTATTGAAATTTAGACTCTGACAGGTTTGGCCATGCTTTTGATTCTGTATTCTTTCCTGCATCATACAGTTTGGTGAAGTATGAAGCCAAATTTCCTATTTTCCTATAGAACACAGAATGATGTAGTAAGCAGGAAGAATGCACAAAATATTTTAAATTATATCTCACATAAAAATATTCACTAATTTATTTCTTTTTAAAAAGTGTGCCTTTTAACAGCCATCCAGAGACTAGCAAACTTTTAAAGCTGTGTTTTCTTTACTTCCTTTCATACAGTCCAGTTTGCACAAAGGGAATGAGCCACTTCATTCACCCTCTCTTTCTCTATCTCATCCTCTCTCCCAGCAAGACAGCTGTTACATCTTTCACTCCATCTCCTATCCAGCATTATCAACAGTGTGTTGGGGCAGTCCTTGAGGACACATGCAACATTTTGCTCTGACCCTGTAGGTTCTCCAGCTGCAGTGCATAGAATCCACAGTGCCTTTGTTTTGTTCTGTGTTCCCTCCTCTACGAACATCAGTAAGACTAAGCTATTCAGCAAAATACAGCACCAAGTTACAAAGAGCCAGGCATGTCCCTCTACCCAGCCTCACAAAACAGCACCTGAAATTTTTCATCACGTCTATTATTTTTATGGTGACTATCTATCTCAGCAGAGGTCCACATGGAAAGAGGCTGTCATTCAAGACAGGAGGCAAGTGCAAATGTCCTTCCAGACCACCTGGCTTGAGGCCACTGAGACAGTTATTGAAGTACTATTATACCCTCTCTTTTCAGCTCTTTCACCTTTACCAGTATTTAATGCTTTTTGAGGAAGGTGCAGTCCTGAGGAGCTGCAGACACACTGGAAGATATTTACCTTAAGCACAGTGAAGCCCAAGAGTAATTGCTGGAGGCGTTGACCAAAATAATGAGTATTTAAGATATTTATTGTCTAGCAGTCTAAGTTGCCTTGCCTACACTTCAATATTTATAAAATATTCTGAGTTTAACTATTTTGGAAAGAATCCAGAATAATCTAAGGTCCTTCAGAATACATGGGAAGACACAATTCTAAATATAATCCATAATACTTAGATTTAGCTTACACAGGGACAGCAGCTCCAAAATTACAAGGAAATGAAGGAACAGCTACACAATCCTTCCATGTTTAATGACAAGGATCATAAAGCTATTCTCACATTCCTGGCATTGGATGGAAATGTAGCATTTAATCTCTTAACTCTTCCTTGCAGCATTATTTGCCCTTTTAATAAATATCCACTTAAAAGGCTGTTGTTATTTTGCTGCAGTATTATCTCACACAATGCAAATCTAGGAATCAGACTCCAAATAAATCAGAATCCATTATAGGGTCTCGGCAGCTTTGACTACCGAGCAGCAGACACCTCAGCCAGAAGGATGGCTCAGCTATCCTTCCAGTGTGACACCAAAGAATGCTCATGTGGCAAGGGAGGGGTAAATTTTTTACATGAAGGACTGTAACCCCCTTCTGCTTTTTCAGAAGAGGAAGATGAACTGGACTAGACTAGAGTATCGCCATTGATAGCCATATTCAGATTGCTTACTTAGATGCTGCTGTGGCATCTGAGACCAAGAGAACTTTCAAAGTCAAAAAACTTGTCTCCTTCTACACTTGGGGAGCAGAAGCTGGGAGACAGGAATGACATTCAAGATAAGTTTCTACAGGACAAACTCTCAGGGACAATTATGTGCCTCCAGTAACTCCAGTGACCCTGTTTAGCTAGTGTCCTCAAGCACTCTATTAAATATTATAATAGTTACATCCCAGACTGCTACCCATTGCTGCCTGAAAACAAACCTGACTGACTTTGCTTCTTTGGATTTGCTGTAGAGCACTGAAGTGGTGTGTTGCTGTTTTATAAAATGTAAAACTATGAAATTTAATTGCACCCTGATTTGGTGATTTAATAACATGATGGTTTTAATGTATCTGTTCTACGTTTGTATGAGGCTTTAAAATATCATTACACATTGATAGACTAGTGTAGTGAAGCCAAAACACCAGTATAAAACCTGTACTCTCAACAGGCTCATTACCATTAGAATGATTAAGTAATACTGGCCAAGCACCACTGCACCACACAAAATAGTGGGAGTTTTTAATGTCATAAAGGCTAAAATATACCATACATTACACAAGTTGAAAATATATCAATATTTTATCATCCTCTTCTATTTTTTTTTTTTTTTGCAGACAAACAGTACCACTTCCACTACATTACATGCAGAAAGCATATATTGACTACAACTCCACCTACACATTTTTCTTATGCTTTCATACACGGTTAACTATTTGCTTTCATGGAATATATTTTGATTCCATGTACATCATATGGAGAATGGATGGTTTAACTATCACAGAATAGTTGTGACAGTATATCTTTCTTAGTACTTAGCCTCCTTTTCTCTGGATGAGATGATTTGGCTGATGAGATGGTCAAAATGTCAAAAAGAAGGATTGCTGTCTAATTTGAAAGTCAGGAATGAATGACTACAGGTAAAGGCTTTAGGACAGAGGTGAAAATATTTAAATCAACAGTAGGACATCAAATCTCATCTCAGAGGACAAGCTGATCTACAAATAAGAATGAGTAAGAGTGGTCTGCACAACTGACACATTATGTTAGCTCAAGAAGAACAAATTGCTCATGCTTACTGCATGACTGAAGGTCAATATGCCTGAAAAATTATGAAAAGCCTCTGGACTCAAGACCAAGATTAAAGGCTAAGGATGCATAACTAGCCCAGGTAACAATCAAGCACCTTTAGAATTAATGGTCAGCGTCACAGTGCCATCCTATAATGCCTACAGTTCATTTAAATGAAATGTTTGGGTAAAAATCCTCAGTGACGCACAATAGACCGTTAAGAACCAGAATCTGCCTGAATATATTTGATTTGAAGTGCCTCAGATTGTTGTTGCTGTAACTTTATTCAATAAAATGTATTTAAAGTTGGTACTAAAAGCTCTCAAAGGTAAAAATTGCTGCTAGGTACCTGATACTGCTTTTGCACAGCTCCTTCAGTTTCTACATTAGCAAGCTGAGCCATTCCTAATTGTGTCAATAGAACAGAACTAATTTAAGTACAAACAACTCAGCAGGGGCACATGAGGTTACTTGAACCATGCCCTGAACTGTTGCAGTGTTTTGTTGCAGCTGTGCTATGTGATTCGAGACCATTCCAGTTGTGATGCTCTCCCATCACTGAGTCCATGGTTCCTGGCACCATTCCCAGAGGCATCAGGTTTGGACAGATTTTCACAGACTCACAGTGACCTGAGGCACTGCTGTAGGAAAACTGCTTAAAGCTGTTGTGCTCCTATATCCTCATCTTCATCCACATTAAGATTTAAGATTAAGATAAAAACTGTCCATAGCAAGATAAGAGGTAACCAAAAAAACCACTGGAGCACTTTGGTGTGGAGGCAGGAGTGGGACAAACATTACAATGAACAGTATTACTGGAGCAAGGTGCTTCCCTGTCATAGAGCTCCCAGTAAAATAACAGATAAACAGTTTTTATACATCTTCTCTACAGTTTTTGATTTGTTTGATTTCCAGGGATGGGGTTTACAATAAGGATCAACCTGAGTATTTAATGAATACATTAGCTTGGGCATCATGAGCTAAAATGAGAGGTCCTAGAGCATGGAAGGGCTTCTATAGGTGAAAGTTAGTTCCTAAATCCAATCTTCAATTTTCACAGCACTGCTCTTCCAGTTCCTGAATCCAGTATGATGTTCACCATTGCAGGGGGAGACACTGGAATTTCATGTCTGAGAATTGGCCAGTCATGTGTTGGAAGGAGTTGATATGCTCATAAAAGTGGTTTTAGAGTCCTAGACTGGCTATTGATTTCCTCCTTAGTGTGGCTAGGCACTTCTGGCATGCTCTTAGATATTGATGAGAATCATTGCAATTATCTGGGCAATCCAATTTATTCCCCTAGCAGTTCAAATTAAAGCTTCTAACATATTTCAATCTACTTCAGCATTCAGTATACATCTTCAGCTAGAAGACATGGAGTACGTTAAGGAAAGATTAAGTCACAGCATGATGTTCATATTTTTCCAATTAATTTAAGTACTAAATCTATATTTTTGCTGCATTTTTATATCCTTTCTTTTCCAGCTTTTTGATAACACTTGGTATCAGTACATAGCCTGGAATGTGAAATAACTTGTCTTCTATACCATTAAGCTTCCTAAGAGCTTTCCCATTTTAGTTCCATTTGGATTCATTCCCTCTGGCAATCCTTTCTCAATGTAAATGCTTCAAACTGTTCTCACTCTAATATGCTGCCCTATGGAAATTCACTGTAGACAGACTTCAGGATATTCCAGAGTATAATTCATCAATAGAATTCAGGCTCACTTCAAGTAAAAAAAAAAAAAGATATATCAGCATAAACTCATAACTGTGATTATTTTCTATATTTTAGCAGAAATATAAAACTCACTGATAATAACTGACAATGGGATTTTCCTTCCATTTTGTCCCATCTGAAACACCACTTCTCATACTCTGTATGCTGTCAATTCTTGTTTTGCATCTTCAAAGATATCTCATTGAGAACACATAATAGCAACTGACACTGCCTATGTATATGCACTCTCTATGAATACTTACTTTGTTGAATTAAATTGCCTTAAGCATGTTGTCCTTTTTGCAACAATTAATAAAAATCCTGTTTCTGAAAGCCTGTTACAAAGCAGCAGCATTAAAAACCAATTGCTTATATATCTATTTCATCTTGAAACAGAACTACATGCAATCATACAAATAAGAAGAATGGTGGATTGATGTATTTTAAAGTATACAAATGAAAATGACACATCTCCAGAAAAAAAACTCTTGCTTGAAAATCTGAGCAATGGAATTTAAGACTACGTTTGATATGAGGTCAGTGAGGAAATGAGCTGATGATCTGAATCATGAAATAGCCATGCTGAAATGCCTTGTCTCATTTGCTTTCTTTACTGGAAATATGAACCTGCATGATCAGATAATCAGACACAAAATTATTTAGTATTCAGATATATTTTAATGTACCTAATATGGAGATGATTTTTAGACCATTTTAATGTGCAATCTTATGGTTACTGGAAATTCTTCAATAACATTTCTTACCTTACCTCACTGTAGGTCTTATTTTTCTGGGCAGTAGACCTTAATTTCATTTAGGTAGTAAAACTACTTTTGGAACACTTGCAGTTTTTCATGTTTAATCTACTAATGTGATGTGAAAAGAAACTACTGCCTTCCGAATTCCATAGAAAAATTGTAAGCTAATAAAGGTATAAATATTACACTGAAAAAATGGGCTTAAGAATACAGCAAGGGTGCATAGTCAAATATTCAGATATTAGATGATAAGCAAATTCATGTTTCCATACAAGCAACAGTTCCCACGCGGAACGTGTACTCATTTGTAATCCTTCCCTTAGGAAGGACAATACCATAGCCTCACTGGCACATTCTCCAACACATAAATTTTGAGGCATTCAGCATGGGAAGTATTAGAGTTAAAAAGAATGGGAAACACAGTCTTATAATGGGAAAACCTAGGGAATGTTTAAGGTTAGGATTCTTTCCTGCAAATACTTCAATACTTTAGGGCTTCAAAATTTAGCACAAAGTAATAAATATTAGGGATATAACTTACAAAGAACTACTAAAACTTGGGAATTGTAAGGAGTTAGGAGTTGAACTTTGTTATCCCTACTTGCACTTAAAAAATGGCATTTTCATCAGTAAGCCTTTAAATGCAGTGAAGCATTTGCAGAACATCAGTGACAATATCTGTGATAGAAGTGTCAATTTGTAGGGATATCACAAGATGACAGATATTTCTTCCCAAGAGATATCAGCTATTTATAGTAATTCCTTGTTCCCTGCCCCTTCCCAAGCTTTTCTACCATTTCTTTTCTAATTTCCAGCCCTCTGCTGCCTACTACCACCTTTTCCACCTTTTCCATTCCCTTTCTTCATCAATTTCATGATGCTTTTTACAATGTCTTGTCCTTTTCTACTAATCTGTATTTTAATTTTTTCATAACTCCAGCATAGCCTACAATAGAATGACTCCTCCCTTCACTCCTAGCCATAGATGAACATGTTACACTTTTACCTTACATCATTTGCAATAATCACCTTTTTAATTGTGTTTTAAGGGGGTAACTCAATAAAATATGGTAAAAAGTGGCTTTAAAACTGCTCAGGTCTAATAGGATTCCAAGAACTGAACATGCTAGACACAAACTTACCTTAATTTTCAATTTCAGAAGCAAACTTTGTAGGTTGCAATGATTAGAGTGGGTTTACAAGCTTGCAAGGTTGCTTCCCCATTGTTTTGTCTAACGTATACTTTCATACTTAAATACATATACACAAAATAATAATTGCCACTTTGACTCTGTTCCTGTGTTTTTCTGCTGAGAAGATGAAAGAAATCCCAGGTCTATTTTTTCTTCTTGTAACACTGTGAGTCTGAAGTTAGTAGGAAGAAGTCTTTTCTACATTTGGCAAGCCTATTCTACCCACAACAGATTTTTCCATTTTAAAAAAGAAACATTCAAGTTGTCAGAAGTCATGCAATCTTTTTTTTTTAATAGAAGACAGCTTATTGTGTAAAAGTTTTTTCAGCCTTACTTTACAATGCTCCTCTACCTATATAACGTGCTAAATAAGTCATAATGGATGGCCCCATGGAAAATCACAGCCATTTTACTGATGCAGAGCAAACTGTCTCAGTTGTCCTAAGGGAACTATACTATGAATGACCCTAACAAGAAATAAAGCCAGAATATAACATTCTCATCTAAATGAAGACAAATATTGCCATTTTTTTCAGCCAAGACAAGATCATCCATGGCCTTCTGCAATGCACTTTATATAAGAGTTCATCATCCTATTCTCAGGGTGATGAAAAAGAAGATGCTTGAGTCCTTCCTTCTCACCAACAATGTAGTCTACAATATCGTCTTCAAATCTGAGTGCTCCTGTAACACCCTGGCCAGTTAGGCTATAGAAATGCTTAACATCACATTGCACCTTGTTGCGGTTCAATTCTCTATATCACAAATTGGGATCATGAATAAGAGCCTTCTGTCTGGATCACAGTCAACCCTTACAGTAACTGCTGATTTTCATGACTTACTGTTACAGCAACAAAAATAATGCCTGTCAAACACTGATATTTAATATCTTCTGTCTGGGAAATGGAAGAAAAATTTAGTATCTGAAACAGAAGACAGTCCAGAGTCAACAAGTAAATGGTGAGTATTTTTGGCTTCTAAACTAATGAGTAAATGGCATTTCTCTTCATTAAAATTCAAGCATGGATAAATAATGTATAGATCTACTGATATACAGAATTATTTTGAGTTGCTTTGGGTTTTACTTTTGCCACTATTCTGTTATGTCTGCTTATGTAGTGGGAGAGGCACCTGTGAAAAAGAGCCTGGTGACACTTAGATTGCTACAGTCCTGGCCTTGGACCACAGATTTCTCAGAAAACAGAATCAGATGCCTGATCTGTAAACTGTGATTAGGACAAGTGAAGCACCTGAGACTCAGAATCACAGCAACAATTATGCTGAGAAAGAGGAAACCAGAAAAGGCAATATGCCCTATAACGTCTGTGTTCAAACTCACACTCCTTGAGATTTAAGCTTCTCCTAGAAGTCCAATTTAGACTGACACACAGCTGGCATCTCCCCTCTTAGAAGTATTGCCTACATAATTCTATTCGGTACACAAACCTCAAATGACCACTCATTTTCACCTTTTAAAATGTCAAAAAGCAGTACAGTTTCTTCTAATAGGGCAACTAAACATTAGAAATAAACTGTTTAACATGCTTAGCATGAAGTATAACCATAATACATAATGGGCAAGCAGCAACCATGCTCCCTCTAGCACGTCCCTCATGTTCTGCCAACAGCTACAGATTATGCCTGATTAATCTGTACTGGATTATGAAGATGCTTCTTTGTATCAGGGAAATCCTGGCTACACTTTCCTTCTCCCAGCCCTGCCTACATAATTTTCTCTAGAAACTTCTCACTGAAGGCATCTCTGGTCACTGTCAGGGAACACTGTAGAGAAGCTCTGGATGGCAATCTGTATTCTACATGGCTACAGGCTGCTATGATCACTTTTGGGCTGATTAGACTGGAACAGGTGTAAAATCTTGTATATAAGACCTTTTTCAAATAATTATGATCACAAATGCAGAGAAATACATGTGGTATGAGAAAAGAACTGAGACATGAAGATCCCAGGATTGCAGCCTCATTTCTGAGTGATAGTCTATGCTCCTGAACAACTTATTCAGTGATGTTAACAGTAACCTCCTATAGAAAAAAAATAGCTCAGGTGCATTTCCTGCCTCTTATTGATAGGAACAGTATTGTGTCTTTTTGTCAAACATTTTTTCCTTTTCATGTATCTAGGAGAACATTCTGTCCTCTTCTCTGGTAGTCTTCACCAAACCAGAGAGCACTTCCTAGACCAATAAGAGAGGCACAACTTTCAGAGAGCAGTAATGCCTATAGAGGAAATTCAAATTAATACAGTTTGCCACATCTGGTTTACTATTTTAAAAGACTCTTTTGATAGTCTTTGGAATAAAAGGTAAAGAGAATGAGAAAAGTTTTATTTCACTTCCAGTCCCAAACACACTTCTGGCTTTTCATTTCCTATTTTCTGTCTAGTGATAAACAAGCTCTCATCTTTCGATCCTTTCAGACTCCCTGCTTTGTTTTCCCTGGCAGAAGCTAGCATTCTGCGGTTCCTGGAGAGGCTGTGAAACCCAGTGCAGCTCTCTAACAAGTTATGGGAGAGTGGGACAGAATTGTACTTGGCTTGCTCTTCAAGGGTCATGGTACATTAAATGGCTAATCTAAAGTTTGGAAAACTTCAATTAGTTTACTTTCATGAGACTGAGCAGAACTCCTGAAACTACTTTACCCACAGAGAGGTTAGGCAAGCTTGGAAAGGACTCCATAAGGGTTCAACAGCCTCATATCCTTAAGAAAGAATGGTTTCCAGTATTTCAACATGTAAATGAGACCCAGGAGCCAATACTTCTAATATTGCTTCTACCAACATGTATGGGTTTCACCTGTTTTTTACATGAAGTATTTACAATGTCTCCTGAGTGCTCTGCATGGAAGAAATAAAGGGTACTATTGTCATTCCAGGCAATGTTGATTAGAATATTCTATTAATAATGAAAAGACATTTTCCATCTGTCAAATTAGTTTTGCTATGCTTATATATGCCTTAGACTTCTCCTTGCAACCTCTTCAGATCTATAGACTAATGCTGGCTATATGTCCTTGTCAGTATACTCTCCTGTATTCCAGGGTTTGGCATTTCTTAGGGCATTCAGTAAACCAATTAAAGAAAATTTCTGTTACTTTTCCATATGTAAACTACACAAAGGATTACCTATTTAGTGGTTTATCTGTGCTCACCACTACAAGAGTGCCATGTCCTTCTCTATAAAACGGATGGAATCTGACCATAAAGGCTCAAATGGGCTGCAACAACTATTTTTTCCCTTCAACATTGTATAAGTAATGATCTCATCTTTCTGAGGAAACATTCAGATTCTTTCACAACACTTCGTACATACAGATGTAAGTGTGAAGCACTGGTAGAAAATGGCTAACAAGATTTGGACTGAGTACTCAGCATACATGCTTTTTGGCCTGTCATCAAAAACCTTTTTCACATTCAGCAGGTTAGATCCAAGCATCTAACATTCCAAAAAGACATTACCAATTTTACCAGAATCTTAACAAAGGAAGCACAAATAAATTACATGGTCAATTTACTTAATTTCTGGATAAATACTACAAGAAACAAATAAACTTATAAACAAAAAATAGATTTATTTCTAAAGTTCTCTCCTTCATGCAAAAAGCATGAGGAGACCAACAGATATAATCCAGTTCTTGTCCAGAGAAGAGCACCTAAGCTCGTAAAGGGCCAGAAGAACACGTCTTACGAGAAGTGGCTGAGGGAACTGGGGCTATTTAGTCTGAATAAAAGGAGGCTTTCTACAACTTTCTACAACTACCTGAAAGGATGTTGTAGAGAATTAGATGGTAGTCTCTTCTCACAAGTAACTAGTGACAGAACAAGAGGGAATGTCCCCCTGTACTCAGCACTGGTGAGACTTTACCTCGAGTACTATGTGAAGTTCTAAGCTGATCACTTCAAGAAGGATATTGAGGTGCTGGAGTGGGTCCAGAGGAGAGCAACAAGGCTGGTGAAGGGACTGGAGGGAAAGTCTCATGAGGAGGAGCTGAGGGAGTTGGGGTTGTTCAGCCTAGAGAAGAGGAGACTCAGGAGGGACCTCATCACTCTCTACAATTACCTGAAGGGAAGTTGTAGTCAGGTGGCGGTCAGGCTCTTGTCCCGGGTAACTAGTGACAGCATGACAGGGCAGAGCCTGAAGCTGCGCCAGGGAAGGTTTTATGTTGGATATTAGGAAGCACTTCCTCATGGAAAGGGTGACAGAACAGTGGAATGGACTGCCCAAGGAGGTGGTAGAGTCACCATCCCTTGAGGTGTTTAAGAAAAGATTGGATGTGATCTAGTGACATGGTCTAGCTGATGTCATGGTGTTGGGTCATAGGCAGGACCATCATCAGGTCTGTTGGAGGTCTATTCCAACCTCAGAAATTCTGAGATTTTGTGAATGGCCTCAAACTGCACTAGGGGAGATTTATACTGGATATTAGGAAATTTTTTTTCACTGAAAGGGTTGTCAGGCATTAGAACATGCTTCCCAGGGAGGTGGTTGAGTCACCATCTCTGTATGTGTGATAGAAATGGTGCTTGGGGATATGGCTTAATGGTGGACTTGGTAGAGTAGGGTGAATGGTTGGAATCAATGATCTTAAAGGTCTTTTCCAAATGAAATTATTCCATGATTCTAATAAAATCACCCACTAAGTTCATTGCCCACCAGGAACAACAACAAAGTAAGAGAATCCCATACGCATACAGATTTATCTCTATGTAACATTTAAATAAGGATTAATTATAATTATATGATGATTATATATAATGATATAATTATAAGCTGCCAGGTATGGAATGCAGGCAAGGAAAAGGATATAACTAGGGGTTCAGGTGACAGGCAAGCAGAAATCTTGGCTGAGTAACTTCCAAGAACTACCAGGCCAGTGATGAATATTAGAATCAGGAACAGATTCCAAAGAAAGTAGTACAGGACCCACCATTAGATAAATCTGAAAAATCAGTCTTATCTAAGTTTTCAGTATTAGTAACAACATTGATAAAGGATGCAACCACGCACATTGCAGAAGACAGAAGTAATGAAGAACTGTTCACTCTCATGAATGCTGGAAGTTAATAGCTTTTGGTCACATCTTATTTTTGCAGTTTTATCTAATGATCTTTAGAGTGGTAATAGAATTGACATTGGGATTATTCTCAATGAATTCAGCAATGATGGTCCCATTTCTTGGTCTTTTATTTGCCATCAAGAAGGCATTCTCTGCAAATAAATGGGCAAGAAAAAGTTTACTTATTAATAAAAGCACACTTTCTCCCAGTCTCACTCTAGGACAGATCCAGTATTTGACTTGTACTTTACTCTAGCCCAATTTGAGTGACATTTCTCTGAATTTTGATCATGAACAAGTCCACAGAGAGAGTGCAGTAATGAATCTTCAAGTGCAAAAAAGCTCCAAGCTTTTACTAATGCACCAATATTTCACATCTGTAAATAACAACATTTCCTGTTCACAATCCATTTTGAGCCAGCCAATAATTATATTGTATTGCAATCTATTTTACATCTTCTTGGACCTCTGTATTACTTACAGAAAAGATTCTCAATGTAAATCTGACTTCAGGGAAGCCATATCACTTCAGCAGCTCAGACATTCATATCCAAGAGACTCAACAGAATGCTTTGCAACAGGCACATTTAACATTACTGGGCATGTTAACAGGCACATCCTTTTCATGAAAGGATTAAAAACTCTCTGAATGAAAAGGGACTACAACTGGTTTTAATGGTCTTTCCCAGATCAAGTTATGAAGCAGTACATCGACAAGTAGAAATGTCAGTGGGAGGCTAGAACAATAAATCCAAGGTAAAATATAGTCCTTACATAGCCATTAAAATGCCTAATACTTGTTAAACTATAGATGCCATCAATATGAAGTAATGGGAACAGGCTTACACTTCATACCCTCATGATCTTTCTGTTTTCTTCCTCCCTGTTATCGTTTCTCCTTCTTTATGATCTTGCCCTTTTTTTCTCCTTTCTTATATCTCCATCTCTTCATCTTAGGAATCTGGTGAATTCTTCCCTGAACCAAAGCATCTTTGAAACAGTTAACAGAGGCCTTTAAAGTATCCTCATCTCCCCTTTCATTAGGTCAACCACAGTACAGGATAACAGTGAAGTTCACACCTACCAAACTTAAGGCACAGGACAGCATAGGAAAGCAAAAACAAAATCCTTTTTTTAGTTTAAAGTTAATATATAACCTGCACAAATATAGATGAAGCTGGAGAGATACCTTTGCAGAGGGCTGCACCTAATCTACATACATTAGGAGCAATGGGATCAATAAGTGTCAGGACATCTTCACATGTGCTCAGACCTCATTGAACACTGCTGCAGCACTTCAAGACAATCAGGCAGAGTTCAAAGTTAATGACTGACAAAACACCTGAGGAAAATTAGCCTCTCCTCCCACGAATAACACCAATAAGTTTAAGAGCACTGGGCTAATAGCTAGATAAGCATGTGTTATCATAAAACCTTCTCTATCAATATCCTTTCTCTGTAATCTACTAGTAGAACTGGGCTTCATGCATTTGCTTTAACACTGTGTTGAAGTAACAGTTTCAAAGAGGCTGATTTTAAGAAAGATACTGTAATTTCAACATATATTGGCATAACATACATGTGCATTTTGCATGAAGCACTCAGGACATGATTAGACAACAAAAAATATACTCTGTTACAAGATGGATATAATTTGTACTCATCAGAGTGGAGCAGTTCAAGGGGGTTTCAGGACCCCAGGAGTGTAAGAGTAATTCAGTGAATTCAGCTGGGTGTGCAATTTGTATTTGTAGCTCTTGTGGTTCAAGAAATTGTTTTGCAATGAAAGATGGATTGGAAAACCAAAGGTTTTCTAGACTAACAGAGCTCACTAAAACTTCAAAACTGCAATTTAATTGTCCTTTCATCATCCTTGGGATATGGATATGTACAATCAAGCCCAGTGGACTTGAACATGAACATTCATACCAAATAGCAGAATATGGACATTAGAATGCATACTACAAATGCTATTTTCTGTTATAATTCTACTCTCTCTTCTTTGATATTCTACAGCCTTTAATTTCATATGTTGACCATTCATTACTTCTTATTTATCCTCCTATGTATGCTCTAGGGATTATTCTGACTTTAGTTATGTGCCTGATTATTTTTTTTTTTTTCATGTTGGCCTGTATTTATTTCAATAAGACAATTAGAAAACCATTCAGTCTTTCATTATTAAAAAAAAGCCCAAAACCCAAAAAACAACAAAACAAACAAGAAAACCCCTTTTATTTTTTTGTAATCTCTTATGAAATAAGTGTCTAATAATGATCCTCTGTTATGAGAATTAATGCTTTTTCTCTTTTTCCAACTCAGTCCCTGCTACATTTTTCTTTATATGTCACAGTTAAGACTTACCCTAAATTGAAGTGTTAGTAAGAAAAGATTTCAGGATGGATCCATAAAATAGGTAGTAGCAAGCCATGCAAGCCATCATATTTGTCCAAGCGTTCTGAAGAAGCTCAAATATGACACCATCAAATATTAACAATAGAGGATCAACTCATCACTTAACTCATCCTTTGTGGTAGGGGACTGCAAATTGGCAAGCTGATGCTGTGGCAACCACTGTTAAAAGGGCTTTGGACAGATCTAAGGAAATACAGAGAAGACAATCTGTGTTCTGTACTGGAAAAAAATGGTAGAAACTATACGAAAGAATAAATTAGTAGATGGAGTACAAAGGTATGGCAAAATAGAGACAAATCAAGTTATATTTAACATATTGAAGACATTGTTCACAGATTTTTGAAGTCTCTTTCTTCAGAAAAGACAACAAGCATACAGATAAGGTTATTTATTCTGCTTGGATTTAAAAAAAATAAATAAAATAATCCTTTAGCAAAGGCTCTTAAAGAAATTACAGTCTCAGGATGTAAGAGGACAAATCCTCCAATGAATTAACAGCTTGACAAGAATTTAAAATAAAGGCTAGGAATAAAAGACCCTTTGTCACTGTAGAAGGAAGATTCCAGTGAAGTCTGTTAGAATCTCTGCTGTCACCTAAGTAATTCAAAATAGTCATAAATCATCTGTAGAAGAAGATAACATACTGCTGACAATGTTTGATGAATATATTTTGCTATCCAAATTAACAAAAATGAAAGTCAACTGTGTAAATCTATACAAGGATCTTGTGCTGCTGAGTAATTCTGTACTAACTGCTGTCAATAAAGGGTGGGATTCACTTGCTTATCATATGTCTTGTGTAATTCTCCATGCATTCAAGTACTCTTTCTCACCCCAAGATACCTCCTAGAATAGAGCTACATACCACCTTCCCAGAGCCCTCCTGCGTGGATGTCTAGGACTCCCTAAGGCAACTAGAAAGACATTCAGTTCTATCCATAGTGAAATGAAGTGCTGATTAATACAAAGTAACAGCAACATGGTAATAAAATCCTGACCACAGTTATAGAGCAATGGGCTTTAAGGAACAGTGACTATTCAAGAAATATTTCCACATAAGTTAATTTTTAAATTTATAAGAAACTGTGGCTTATATCCTGGATATTTTGTTTTGTTTTGGGTTTATTTGTTGATTTTTTAATTTATTTTCCATTGTTTTTATTTGCTACATACACAGGATGAAAATATTAACTTTCAATTTCTACTTTCAGGGCACTTTTCAAGTAAATAAAGATTTTTCTGGATGACTTCAATTTACATCTGTTATCTCAATGACTGACAGCTGATAAACATCATCTTCAAACTTCAGCTCATTAAGAAGATGATACTGATATAGAAGATTAATTTATTTTTAATCAAATGATCCTTTAAAACAATATTTTGTGTGGCTCTCCACCTCCATAGGCTCTTTACCTTTCACTTGACTGGAAAGATGGAGAATTTATTGAAGTTCAGCCTTAAAAATGTTTCACATTCCTTTATTTTCCTTGACATTAAATAACTTGAAGTTGTGATACCATTTCTGTCCTCTCTGATCTCATTTTACACTGACTCCATTAAGTTCTTGATTTCATCCATTTTAATTTTACCAAAAGCAGGACCCTGTAGGATTCACAGACTAAATATTTTATTTTTATTTCTGTTTGATGTGGGGTGATTGTATTAGCTCCTAGAGAGCTGTCAAATTTGCCATAGCTCTAACAAACTTCTCCCTTCTTTCCTTTAACTCCTGGATGGTTGTCAAGCTGTAAAACACAACTCTTGATGCACTTGCATATAAGTTTCTTCACTAGTCACCCATTCAGTAGCCATTTGTCTCTTACTTTTGTCATTCAAGGACTTCCTGTTTTCTCCATCTCTTTCCTTATGTTGCCACTGTAAGTATATCTGATTGATTGGACCCAGTTCAGTGGCCCTCTTCCATAGAACATCCCAGAACCACCTCCTTCCTATTTTCTTTTCATATCTTTCTCTGTCTTGACCATTGGCTGTCTGAGAACATCTGTTTTGAATCAGATATTGTTAGCATCAGCCAAATTTGCCTCCTGATATTTCCCTCAGCTGCACTATCTCCCTTCCTTTTAGATTCCTCATAAAAAATAACCACTGTGATTCAGCTTTCTGACAGTGGAGCAGATTCAATGTATGCCACCCTTGGAGAGCTTTCAATTATACAGTGGCAGAAAACGCATCCATATTTAGTTCCAAGGAGTTCTGACAGGTGAAATGAGCTACCTGATTTGCATTTATTTATCCAATTTACGGGCTTCTCTTCAATCTTCCCGTAGAAAAGATCTGTTTTTGAAGGATGTGTTATCACATATGAGTGCTACTATACTCTTTCTTCTATATATATTATAATTTATCTGTATTAGTGATCCCTAAACTTGCTTCAGTCTACAGAATAACTAGATGATTTGTAAGAATTCATAAAAATATTCAGCATAATATAACACTTTCAAAGCACTACTGTTTGCCAAAAGAGTCATCAAATCTCTTCTCCTGTTGGTATCTGGAATTTCATACCAAAAGTATTTAAGATCTGTTCTTCTCATGAAAATTTATACTTTAGTTTTGGGGTTTTTGTTTTGCAGTGGGATTGATAAGTATTTTGGAGGGAGTCTGTGTTCTACAGTACTATGTTATCATATTAATGTTCACGCTTACTGAATTTTTGGCCTTTACATTTCATTGGCATGCTGCTTTGAGCCTAACTTCTCAGTCGTTAATGAAAATATAAAGCAAGATTGCTTATAATATTGACTCTGTAAGCAGTGCCAGCATCCTTCTGCAACTCGGTATATATCCATCTGGGCACAGTTATTCCTGGGGGTCTAAAAAGGCATATAGCAAGATTAAACTCCAAGGCAATTAACACAAACTTTTCTTTAAAACTTCAGGAGATAATGTAACAAGCTTTTAAAATCAGCAGGAGTCAGGCACCTAACTGCTCTTGATGTTTTTGAAAGTCTATCTCTAAAAAATATAAGCAGCACCTAATAATTTAGTAATTCTATCAAAACAAGCAATTAAATGTGTCTTGCATGATTTCTTCTCTATAAAAATCATGCTGCTTATTTACTCAAACTTCTATTACCCTCTAGATTTTACTGATTTCATCTCTGGGTATTTATTAAATTATTTTATAAGGAACTGAAATCTACTTCTTCAGCAATTCACAGCGACACCTAAATCTTTTCTCACAGCTAATCTGTCAAATGAAGAGATCTCAGAATCACAGAATGTTAAGGGTTGGAAGGGACCTTGAAAGATCATCTAGTCCAACCCCCCTGCTAGAGCAGGACCACCTAGAGCAGGTCACTTAGGAACGTGTCCATGCGGGTTTTAAATGTCTCCAGAGAAGGTATCCTAGTCTGAGTGAAAACAGAGCTGGTTCTGTTCAGTGAGTTTGCTTTTCAGTTGAGTACTTCTAACAGAACTTTCTGTAGTCAGCAGCCTGTTTTCACAGACAGTGTCTGCTTCTGGCAGTTATAACACCCCATGTTTAGAGTTACTACTAAGAATTGATATGCAGACCAAGGCCACTGCTGGACCTTGTGTACCACACTGGGAGGTGCAGGAAAGTGAAAGGCCGCACCTGCAGGGAGGAGTGGACAGGACAGGTGACCCCAAACTGACCAATGAGGTATTCCATCCCATTTACATCATACTGGGTATAAAGCAGAGGTATCCGAAGGGTCTATGTGGCTTCTTTTTCCCAGGCTCTTCTCCCCTCTTGGACTGCTTCCTCGGAATATCCAAGGAGGACTCTGTCCGTTCTACCTTCGATCCTGTGTTCCTGAATCTGGTAGCAGAACCCAACTCCTGAACACAGCTCCCGTCTGCTGCAGGGCCCAGGCTGGGACCCCCAGTGCCTGCTTTTTTTATTTGTGGGTTTCTGGTGCCTTTAAGGTGACACTGCATATTGTCATCAACATTAGTGCCTCACTTTGAGAAGAGCACAATGGAATTAGTTGGAGATGCATAAAGTGCGGTGTCAGTAAGAGCTGCCTGACCTGGACTTTAGGTACTGTTTCCTGCAATGTAGTTCATGAAAATTGCTAATAATAAAACTCAGAAAAATTATCATGTTGGTTAGAAGCAGAGGGTATTGCCAAGGAAGGGAGATAAAAGGAAATTTCTGAAATTCTGGTCTCTTGCTGCAGGTGATTTTTTGACCTGTACACCTAAAAGAGATTATGATCCATCACCTAAAGCCCTCAAACCTACTTAGATGCTTAAATTGCGCCATTGGGTAGAGAAGATTCTTTCATTCTTCCCTCTCAAAAGATGGACAGAAGATGAGATGCTCTTAGTATAATTGCTTTTTTGTGAATGGAAATTCAGAGTTCAGCACAAGCTTCACTCTGGAGGTCAAATCCACATGTCCACTTCCCAGGAGAGTGCTACAGCACTACAGTGCTACAGCAGCAACAAATAAGACTCAGACAAAGGAAGTCTCCACCCTGTCTATTAAAGGTGGCCAGTTGTACATGTAGAAATGGAAGAAGGATGGAGAAATGTACTTCTGAAAACTCTGGTACCTGAAATCTTGGAGACATATAAGCAGGAAGGAAGAGGGGGATGGGAATGAGCATGGGCATGAATTACCTACTTGGACTTGGAAACTTAAATTTTGTCTAAGCTGCATTTCAACCACTACATTGCTTATGCAGACGCAGGGCTTCATAGTCCTGTGACGCATCCTTTCTGCTAGACTGGCAGTTAGAGAGGGTGTTTCATGGTAGCTTGTCCCACTTAAACAGAATAGTGGCAAGACAAATAGCTATTTGTTATTTGCCAGCCTTTTCAATTTTATGACAGCTGGGGTCTTCTGGCTGCTGTTCTGAAAGCAAGATAAATCTGAGGCTTCTGCAGGTGTGACAGTATCTTTAGTCAGTGATGAATAAACAGAAAAAAACAAGAACAAAGATATAAAGATTACAGTAGTAAGCAACTAAATAAAAGACTGAATAAAAGACTATGGATCACCTGCAAAAAATCCAGTAACTTTTACTTTTCTATGTTATTGGATCACATTATTTTAAAACAAAGAAGTTTAAACCACCTTGAATATTGATAGCTTCAACTTGTGTTTATGATGCATAGATTTGTGAAACATTCTCTTTTCTAAGATTAGATTATAAAATATGTTGTTATGCCAATGTTTCAGTTTTGCACCCAAAAATTGACCCCCAAAATAACAAGCTGTTTTCCCACTTTCTGTGTTGCTCAAACTAAAAATAAAAAATAAAATTGAAATGTCAGTTGCTCTGTAATAAAATAAAATGTGTTTTTCAAGAAGTTCCAATTTCATCCTCAGTTCCACCTCAGAAAGGTTCGAATACTGACCCTGGAAAGTTAAATGTGAAATCTGAAATCATATCACATTGTTATGCAGTAAAGTATACATTAATAAATCTCAAAGAAATTTAATAAAGCAGCAAGTATTTGTATGTCTAGCTTGGCATAAACCAAGGGGCAGGCAGGATGATTCTTCTAAGGATATGTTGAGAGCAAGCCAGAATTCACAAGTTCCTTTGGAAGAATTCCTAGATCCTTTATCCTAATCCCATTCTGCCTCAGATCAGCCATGGTGCTGTGCATTTTATGTAAATTCACCAGTAATAAGACTCAGAAATTAGCTGACAATTCTGTTAATTAACTATGAACCAGAACACAAAACAACTCACTTTCCACGATAGCTGTAGTGGTTCTGTAGATTATCACTACAATAAAAGTAAAAAATAGTATTCAACCTCCATATCCAAAATACCATTTGGAGGTGGCAAAATAATCAGCTGTGAATGAATAAAGATGTCAAGCTTGGCTTAGTAAATAGACCATTTAATAAGCTTCCTTTTCCGTGAGTTTACTGCTTAACAGCAGTTAAGCATATCTAAGAATCCAATCAACATGCAATATGATAAACTACTCCTGTGAATGCTATGAAGCTACAAACCTAATTCATTTTTTTTCATTTTCAGGGGTAATAAACTGAGGAGACCCTTCTACTTTCATTTCAAAATCAATTTTGTCATTGATTTCACTGAAATAAAAGAAGGTCTTATATAAGAACCTACTGGTAATTGGAAAAAAAATACTGTTAATAACTTTATAAGAAGAGCTCCACAACTTTGTATCAGCCACAATTTAACAAATAATATGCAAAAAGCAAATGAAATAAATTAGAAGCACAGAAAGCTCTACTTAAAGTTGGGATGATTTTGGGGTTTTTTTTTGTAGAGGATGCTGAGCTTCCATAGAACTGATGTTGCAGAAAGTTAGAGGTCATTTGAAAGTCTTGAAAGATAGCCAAACATTGTTTAAATCACCCCTTAAATCTCTAAACGCATTCTTCATGCACATATCTAAAGGGGGAGAAAATGCACAGCTGATCAGATTATATGCAAGTAGACTAAGCTTATGTACTACACTAGAAAACTGATAAGCATGTACCTGATAAGCAAAAACTTACATTATTTAAAAATTAAAATAAAATCCAGGAACATAGTCAAACTTTCAATGAATAATCATTTTTACTAGCAACCAAACCCTACCCCGTTACACTGATGTAAATCTGGATTTACTTTACCATATCTGACAGCAGAATTTTGTTCCACTTATCTAATTCTTATTTTCATGAATTCTGATCTGTCAAAAGTAACTGCTCATCTGTAATCTCAAATTTAGAAGTCTCTAAAATCCTGATTTCTGGAAGCAGGAAAGATATTCCAAGGGAAATATCACTCTGTACTTGATGTCTTAACCACACTGTCTCTAAACATAAACCATGGAGCTGCAGAGTATAGAGGTCATTTGGGACTTCTGTTCCATCTGCTATGGCCAGTCTAAAGTTTTATGAACCACCTAAACAAACTCAGTCTGCCAATGCCAAATGTGACATAAATTGGATTGTTATCAGGCAGCCCTAGAATGAACTTAAAATCAAAGGCTCCACCATGCAGAGTTGCAACAGATCAGGACATACAGTTCTGTTTTACAATAAAGGGGCAAATCCAGACCATGAATAAAAGACCAACACAGGATCACAGCAGAGGTTAGAAGAAGTGTGTGATACTGAATCATTTCCAAATTCTCAAGTGAGGTTTTATGCGATAGTGTTTCCTGTAACAACAAATGACTGAGTTCAATCTCCTGAGGTTTACTCATTGTCCTTAAATCTAGTTTTGCTTTTCTGCTACTGTCATGACATTTAAATTTTTTTAGGTGGCTATCTAGTGTTGCATATCACTGTTCATCACTTATGACTTCTTTTGGGTTTTGTTGGTTTGTTGTTTTTTTGTTTGTTTGTTTGGGGTTTTTTTTTCTGAATACATATTCCACAACGATAAACAGTTTAAAAGTAGTAACTGTTTATCCAAATAGGAATATCCCTTTCTAAGTACCTCAAAAGTAATGACACAGAAGGAAAGAAGAAAATGTGAGAGCTCTTCTGTGCGTGAAAAGAGAGCACCAAAATAAGGAAGAGCATTCCCTTGTCTCTCCTTCCACCCCCAAAATAATTCAAGACCCATCCTTCACTCAGGAAATCCCAGACTGGTGAGAGCAGTGTCCCACAGCAGTTGGACTGAGAGGCAGGTGGCACAGCAAAGAAGGATAGGAGCTGAACAACAACATGTTTAGATTGTCTGGAGACAGGGCCAGAGAGTTATTTATGCAGCAGAGATCAGTACAACTGGGGTAAGCTCAGGAGCCGATGCCAGAGGCACAAAGAAAGAGCTACTGAAGTGTCTGTATAAAAATAAATGTACATAGTAGGTATTTGTGGGAGGAAAAGCTTCAGCTTTTCTGTAGCTTTGCTTTTTCTTAAATTATACAGCATCCTATTTTAAATATTTCCACCATACATTATAAACAATTCAGAGGAATACAGAATGCATCGCCTCTAAATGTAGCTGTCCCTGAAACTCAACTTGCAGTAAAGACAGTGATGGGCAGAGCAGATTCTGGATCTGATGTCTCCTACACACTTCAGTTGTCCTGTTGCTCTAAAGCAACTCACAAACTGAAGGTAAAAAAACAAGCAAAGGGGTGGCCCAGGCTGCCAAAATAACATATTAAATCTGTTTCCTGAAGTTAGTCCCTTATCTATAATGGTAGATATATGCAAAAATGTCTCTTCCACAAAAGAGTAGCATCCTATTCTGTCATCCACTGCTTTGTTATGAAGGTTGTTTGTTCCACGAGCTGACCAGTTGCATGTCACAGTAAAATGGTTTACAAATATGTGGTGTAATATTTGGACTAATTAGCTCTATCATGGATTAAGTACTTTGGGTGCAGCATTCATTCCAGAACTGACATGCTTGGTGTATCTCTATACAACCTAGTCATGTTCTTGACAACTCAGTTTCTCCCCTTTGCTTGTAAAATGGAGATAACCACTTTTCCCAATTTCTTCACAAGGGTCTTCTGACAACAAATTACTATCCCAAGATCCTCAAACACTGAGTCACAGTAAAGTATCCAAGATAAGAGAGAAGAGATGGGCCTACTGCAGGTTAGATGAATAGGTATTGTTGGAATGACTGATAGTATGTGTCTGAGTCCATAATTAATGCTAACCAAACATATTTATCCCTGTGACTTCATGTAAGATGGTTATAACTGATGAACAAAAGGCAGATGCCCACCCAGAAAAAAAATCACACAGGGACACTGACCCATAAAGATGTATACATGAGATTCATTTAGACTGCAGGAGTCATCAACAAACAGGGCTGAACTAGCACCTTTGGTTTTTGGCAAGGCTCAAATCCAAGGAAGGGATGACACAACACAGGTCTGCTTGCATGGACTACAGCAGCTCTACTTTTGAAAACCCTGAAAACACAGGATATTTGGACCTACAATTCATAGTCTTCTTGTAATATGTAGTGGTTTATTAATTATATAAATTACAGGCACTTTCCTATTTGAGTTTCTTGTTTCCTTAGAGCACCCAAAACAAGCAAAAAAACAGTGAACAAATCCTAATTTGCATGACTGTTCCAAGTTGTAAAAATATGTCCCAAACAGCAAAGAAATTAGTATTCTTCAGGGAAGAGTAATTTTTATCAGCCTTTGAAGAAGCTTTTTATATTAATATCTTCAGAAATGCCCATGAAACAGCTCACTGACATATAGGCTGCCCCAGTCCCAGGGCAGGATTCCCATGCTCCTTTATAGTGGCATATGAGTGATACCAACAGGGTCAAAGGGAGAACTTCATGGAAGACATTCAGAACTTTTCAGAAATAAATCTTCAGAGAACATATTTGCTAAAATGACTATTCACAGTCATTTATATGATAGAGAGAACTTTAGGTTTCTACAGCCCTGTATGTGTAAATGACATTATATAGTATTTAGGCACTGAATGAATAACAGGACTTGGAATCTAAATGTAAAAATGAAAATGCCACTGAATCATATGGTTTTGGAATCATTATGGTTAAATAGATTTTTTTGGTTTGGTTTTTTTTAAGGTATTGAGGAAAAAGGTGGTTGGTATAACACAAGGATAGGTGAGATGCTGTAATGTACAGCCTGGGCTGTGTCCACAGCTAATTCCGTATTCATTTGTATTTTTCCTGGAAGTCAGTGGCAGCTCCTATAAAAGGATACCTATAAAAAGATAGCTTTCATAAACTGTTTTTTTTGGGGGGTAGCCTAGAAGGAATGTCATGAAGCTGAGTCTCTCATATAAGTCACTACTTTACCACAGATTTGTGCCCCACTGAGAAAATCCCCTGGCGTGGCATGCACCTTCAATTCATAAACCTGTATCAGAGCTGGTTGTCTAGGTCTTTTATCATTAAGAAAAACACACCCCTCAATAGCTCATTTCATACTTCATACAGACCAGTCTAAAGGTAAAATGCACCTCAGAAGTGTTCATAGCTCTCCAATGACATAAACCTGAACAGATTAATTTCACTTTCAGCATCTCTATCAAATACTATCGAACAACTCATAGTTCCTATCCTTTATCTTCCACAACTCATTCAGTCACAAGTTTCTTTTATAGATTTTTACAGTGACAGACACAACGAGACTCCTGGCTAGCGTGCAGTTTTCAGATATCATCATGGTGTGGGTTACTGAAGTCACAGTCCTACTCTTCCATTTGAGCCCTGCTTCAGCTGTTGGTTATGTACACATACACCTTGTAAACTTATATCATGAACATGGTTAATTTCCTAAAACAATTAAATAATTACCTCCTCTTAGGCTGAAGTACATCTAAGAGAAGAATAATGAAAACCATTTAACTCACCTTACTGAGGACTAGAAATACTTCTGAGCAGTCATATTAATCATATTTGTGGGTTATTAAAGGGTATAAATAAAGCTAACCATTTTCTTGTCTATATCACCATAAACTCAGAATGTTTGAATTGCTCAAGTCTGACCTTAGCATGGAATTTCCTGTGTCAATAGAGCAGGGCTTTTCAGTAGCAACATCCCCAAGATATAACCCTCAAGCTATGTATTTGGCTGTGCACACTGTTTTTAAACTTCAGTGACACTTTCAAAATGTTGCCTGGCTAAATCACCACTTAAATCAGAATTTTAAAACAGTGTCCAGAAGGGAATTAAGGTTTGATTACTTTTTTTTTTTTCTCATAAACATTATGGCTTGAAATGATTTTAGGTAGTTAAATCAATATTTGTTTCTATACGTTTACCTTTAAGTAATTGCTGTCATAAAGATCAGTAAGAAGTTTCAGCTTAAAGAAAAACTCTATAACTATATTAGAAATATTTTAAGTTATGCACTGCTACTCTTCTGTGACTGGGACTGCTGTAGAAACATCATGGTGCTTTCCATAAAACAAATAAAGCAATAAAGACAGCAAATGTCCTATATATAATGTGTGTTTAATGAGATTACTCATTGTAAATAACTCATGCAAAATATTTCCTGATGATGATGTCAAGCAGCTATGTGGGTCAATCTGCAGATAATGGGTGTGTGCAGCTTACTGTTTCTCTTACTATTTTTTTTTTTTTAATGATCACCTTACCTTAAGGGTTTCTGAGCTTGTTTTGCAAATGTGAAACCTCTCCCTTGTTTCTCTAGGATCACATAAACTGAAATGCAAGGAAGGACCAGATATGTCATAAAATAAGTACACATATTTAATTGTCAAGGAGCTATTACCATTTTCAAAAATCTTCTCTCCCCTTTCTTTCCTACTCTTTGATGAAATAGAGGAGTAAATGGCTTCTTTTGCCCTATTTCTCTCAAAATCTGCTCCTGAGCCCTCCTGTTAACACATACTCTGCTATCATCTGCCTCTACCTACCCAAGCATGAAGTATTTGCTGCCCTGCTGGGATATGCTGCTAATCCAACACTCAATGTAGCTGGAACTTTCCCCACTGAATCTGTAAATCAGATTATAGGAGAGATGTAGCACCTCAAGCTACAGCCAACAACTATAGGAACAACATGTTTTCCCCCAAGGGAAGGATGGGGAGGAGTGGTGCAGATGAGAAAGAAGCATCAGAAAGGTTTCCAAGAGGAAGAGGGATTTGAGTGGCTATTTTAAAAAGAAGCTCTGTAGCTGGCAGTTGGTGACAGACTCAACAGTGCAGGGTACAGACAGACTTTTTAAATGGTAAAGAGGTGGAAAGTAAACTGCCTTGAGCACTGGGCAACAAGTGGTACAGATGCTGGAATGAAGATCTGCAGCAATATAGTGACCCTGCAGAAACATGCATTGCATTACTTTAATACCTCTTTTAAAAATAAAGCTGAGTTTTAGCATTCAAAATTCTTCATTACCATTAGCATGGGGGTGAAAGATAGAAGAATAGAGCACTGTATTAATAGCTCAGTTTTCAAACATTTCACATTAGCCACAGAAAACATTCTTTACCACACGGATTGTCTGTGTAATTTATTAGCTAAAGGAGTTTTAACAGAAAAAGACTTAAAACTTAGTGAGAGAGAGAGACCCTGCAAAAGGCACATTCTGAAGTGCGGAGCTATTTATTTATTTTATAGAGCACATCTACACAGGAGAGGAAGGGGCATTATTACAAGGCACAATGCAAGGTCCCAGGTGAGAGGCAAACCTAGACAGAGCCACTTATTAGTTCTGTGTTTAAAAAGAGCAAGATTGATTTCAAAAATGATTATTCCAGACTCATAGACTTAAAATAAAGCAGAATATGCATGCTTCAATACGTTTCTGCTTGGCTCTGTTGTACAATACCATGTCAGACCATTCTTTACATAGTGCACAACCACCAGAACTAACATGCAATCATCTTCCAAAAGTATGATTTTCTTTAAAACAGCTCCTGTGGAGTGAGTCTGAATATAAAACCCTCTATTAGTTTGAAACAGGAAAGTTTTCAGGCTAACTTCCAGATCAAGACTAAATTCAGATATTGTACAGGACATTAGTGCATTCTTGTCCCTTCAATGTTCCCAATAAACTGGGAAAAGAGAAAGCAAGAGAAACTTTATCCTCTGTACACTGATCCATCCTACATAAACAGAGCAATAATATCCTGCACATGTACACAGGGTTCAAAACTGAGTGACCTTTGATCTCCTTGTGTTATGGATAGAGACAAACTGAGGGGCAGAAAGACTGAGGGCTCAGCTGCAAAGCAGGCTGGCAGACAAAAATTGTGCTAAATTTCCACAGAATGTAACACCTATGTAAAGCTGCAGCCCATGATGTATCATGGCATGCATGGCTACTGCTTTTCCCCTGTGAGGACCCTTGATTAGTTTCCCCTACTCTTAAAGTCACTGTCCCCTTCTTCACATGGAGAGGACAGATGATGCTGAATGAGGCTCTGCATAGGGCATGCACCAGATTCTTTGCCTTTTGTGTCCATGCACACTTTACTACTCTCTCCTTCTGCTTCTCAGTGGCAGATGCCTTCCCAAAAGGGAATTTGCTGGGGGAAGGGGATGGAGATGGTGGGCCAAGGAGCTCTGCATGAGACTGCAGCAGGGAAAAGCAGAGGGATAGTATTAATGCTGCAGGGTTAGATAAGGTGAATGGTTGTGCTGAATGCCAAACTCAAGAAAAGCTCTCAGCAGGGCCAGAAGGAAAAACAACCCTAAATGTTCTGTGCAACACAGGTGCAGCCCCTGATACTTCATTATCTTTGCATTATAATGGATCTAGCTAGTGAGCAAACCCAGTAATAGGAAGGTTTAATATCTAAACAGTAGTACAGTGAACTTTTTTTGCACTATTTTATAATCAAGCACTACAAATCCTTTGGAAGACATGCCTAAAAGTGCAAGTGCAGACAAAGCCACCCTTAGGTAATTCCCTTGATTAAAACTCTCAGACTTAAAATGAATCTAATTAAGGACATTGTGAAGGCACGGAACTGTAGTAGTCACTTATGTCCTCTTTTGCAGATGGTGAGTTGCCAAACAGAATTAAGAATCTTAATTGCAAGAATCATCAGCAAATTCAAAAAGGATGGTAAATTAGGGACTGCAAAAGTCAGACTGTTACATAACAGCAATGCTGCCAGATCTCCTGGTCCTTGCATTAGATGGGAAAGGTGCTCTCAGGATAGGACACAATGCTTTTTATAAAAACTGAAGAAAAAAATGAGAGAAAAACTTAGCACATACACATGCTCGAGTAACACAGACACTAAAATTGGTGAAAGAGGATACCCTTTCTACTATTTGTTTTTCCTTCATTATTTGTCACTATTCTGTATGCCACTATTGAGAGGCTTCCAAACACACACCATGGTCATGTAACGCAGCTGTCACAACCAGCCACATCTCTGCTTTTTTGTTTGGTTTTTTTTTTTTTAATCATGGAATCATAGAATGTATTGGGCTGGACAGGATGTCTGAGGGTCATCTAGTCCAACACCCCTGCAATAAGCAGGGACATCTCCAACTAGGTCAGGCTGCTCAGAGCCTCATCAAGCCTGGCCTTTAATGTCTCCAGGGATGGGGCCTCCACCACCTCTCTCTGGACGACCTATTCCGGTGATCTATCACCCTCATATTAAAGAACTTTTTCCTAATATCTAACCTAAATCTACCTTTTTCTAGCTTAAAGCCATTACCCCTTCGCCTGTCACTACAAACCCTTGTGAATAAACCCTTCTCTGCATTCTTATAGGCCCCTTTCAGGTACTGGAATGTTTGGGGTTTTGTTTGTTTGTTTGTGGTTTCTGTTGTTGTTTTGTGGGTTTGTTTGTTTGTTTTGTTGGGTTTTCTAGTTTCTTTTTTTATGTGTATGTGTTTGTTGTTTTGTTGGGGGTTTTTTTTATCATCTTTCAAGCTTTTCATAGCAGGTAATATGCTTTGATGTATCACTTTTTCATTTAATTAATCAGCTTTCTGTCAACATATCTGACATTTCAGAGATATTCTTCTCTGATAAAAGCAAGGCAGGTAAAAAATTTGTTTGAAATCAGATGGTGGAAACCACTGAACACCTAGAAGTTCATTTCTGCCTGATTTAATTTTCCCCAACTGTCAGCATTAGTAAAAGTAAACTGCTGAAGAATGGTAGAAAACGCTTATAAATACGTGATACAGGAAGGTAGACAGAAAATTCTGTTTGGCTGCATAGAAAATGGTTTGGTAGAATAAGAAGTAGGAGGTACTTGTGAATTACAACTTATTTGTGGTATAGAACTGAGCTTCATTCAACTTTCATAATCAAGCACAATATACATGGAAACAGGCTCCAAGTAGGCAATTACCCCAAGCACAACATATTGTACTCTACAATCAAAGAAACAGCAAATAAGTGAATGGTTAAAATGTATTCTAATAGTAAATTTGGGTTTTTTTGGTAAATCCATAGCATGCTTTGGTTGGAAGAGACCTTTAAAGATCTTCTAGTTCAACCCCCCTCTGCTGTTGGGAGTGACATCTTTCACTAGATCAAGTTAGTCAAAGCCCCATCCAACCCTATCTTGCACAATTGTAATGATGGGGCATCCACACAACTTCTCTGGGAAACCTATTTCAGTGTCTCACCACTTTTACCATAAAAAGTTCTTCCTTATGTCCAATCTAAATCATCCCTTTTCCAGCTCAAAACTGTCCTCTGGCAACAGGCCCTACTAAAAAGCCTGTCTCCATCTTACTTACAAGTGCCCTTTAAGTATTAAGGCCACCATAATGTCTCCTTGGAGCCTTCTGTTTTCCAGACTGAACAATCCTAACTCTCTCAGTCTTTCTTCATAGGAGAAGGGTTCCAGATAACAGATCATTTTCATGTCCCTTCTTTGGACCTGCATGAGCAGATACATGGCTTTCTTGTGCTGACGACTCCAGAGCTGGATGCAGTATTCCGAGTGGGGTCTCATGAAAGCAGAGTAGAGGGGAGAATCACCTTTATCAACCTTCTGACTACACTTGATGCAGTCCAGGTTACAATTGGTTTGCTGGGTTACTATTACACATTGCCAGTTTGTGTCCAATTTTTCATCCACCAGTATGCTCAGGTTCTTCTCCTAAGGGCTCCTCTTAATCCATTCATCCCACACTATGTACTGATACTGGTGAATCTCCCGACCCAGGTGCACGTGCTTGCACTTTCCTTGTTGAACTTCATGATGTTTGCATGGTCCTACCCCTCAGGCCTGACAAAGTCACTCAGGATGGCACCCATTCCCTTCATCATGTCCACTGCATCACAGAGCTTGGTGTTACCTGCAAATTTGCTGAGGGTGCACATGATCTCACTGGCTATGCTGTTGGTTAAGATATTAACTAGTACTGATCCCAGAACAAGTCTCCACTCTAAAAGTTTTAAAATAACACTTCTTGGAGTTATTATGATCTTAGACCCCTTCTAGTGCTAACAAAGAAAACAAAGGTAGATCCTCAGTTTAGCATTTTTTGTAACTATATAGAAATTGGAAATATTGCAGGTCTACTATACTACCTATACATTCAGACATATCTGTTGTAATAAGAGACAAACAAAGAATACTCAAGCTAAATATTTTTATTTTTGATGGTTTAAGAAACAAATGTCCTAAAAAATACCCAAAGCATTGAAAGCCACTATTTGAAAAGCCAGTTCTTGGTGTTAGTGGAAATCATTGAGTGCAACTGCTCCTGACATACTACAAATTCCCAGTACACTTCAATTTCTCAGTGGACCACACTACCATAACTTGTGCTCATGCTGCAACCCTCTTAATATAAACAAAAAACAATAAGACCGTATCACAACTTCAATCCAAACCCTTTGAGAATGGAAACAAATAATTAAGAAGAGTTACTAATTAGTTTCTGGGCTAGATCCTCACCTGGTAAAAAAACTTATAGCTCAACTATTCAATCAAAACAAAAAGTATTTTTAAGTACCTTTATTTTAATACAGATCAACAGTGATATAATAAATTATAACATATTATTAGGACAACAAACCACACAGAGTTTACAATCACTTGCAAGGTTAGTGAGACACCAAAAATAAAGACTTGAATTTGTTTCTCATTCATCTACTCATAAAAGGTGACAGGATGATAGCTGTGGACCAACATTGTGCTGTGGTTGAGAGCAAAAGAAAATGTCAACTAAATCCTGCCAGCTCCTTAGCTGAGATAAATCATCATAGCTCTATTAGTCAGCCCTCTAACTTCCAGCATTCAAAGATTTGGCTCTATGTACAACATATGTTCAGACAAGATATAAATCAATGTGGTTTCAACTTGATCATAGTTTCTCTTCAAATATTACTGTGTCTTTGATAGCTAAAAGCAAATCTCACCGAAATCATCTAATTGGCAGGAAAGCATTTACAACAGTAATTTCCTCTAAACCTAACAGTTCACTCACTGCCTATCATCCCAAAAGCTGCTGTTATCTACACTGGGCAAATTTTCCCACTTAGTAGCCCATAAAGCACTTGGAATCATCAATCTTACTTTCTTCCCTGAGAATATGGAAAACAAAAGATGCATCTTCCCTTCCTTTTGTAACCACATGGGTTTGGGGACACCCTGATGCTTTAAATGCCAACTGTTTCTTGAAGACCCTGCAGCAGCTTATGAGACTGTAAAAAATCTTCAACAAACTGTATCCATAACCAGGCAAAACTAGCAGGCATCACACCCAGTCATCACACACAGCTGGAGCACAGAGTTATAGGATATCAGCAGTCAACAGTAACTTCACATTCCTCTGAACTGGACACTACTAACAACCATACCACACTTGCTACTGATCCCCATCGCTCCATGTGGAATGAATAAAATTCCCAGGAGTCTAAACTGCCAGGGAAGCCCTTCTAAGCCACTACAACCATTTCAACAGCTCAGGCTTCCCAAGGAGTCTGGTCTGGCCTTAGGACTTATTCCTATTCTTTCTCAAATGCACTGAGTATGGAAATTTTACCCGACAGGACTGCTCCAAAAACAGAGACTTACCATTCAGTCTCTCAAATCTTTGTATTAAAAGGCTCAAACTTACGGTAGAGTGCTGAATGGGTATCCAGGCAGGTGTTTCGACTGAGCATTTGTGGGATGGGCATCTGCCATGGCTCTGCTGCAAATAAGTGAAAATGGCATTATACACAACACAGTACGTGCTGCAATCACTAAGCTCAACGGACTCCATTCCAGATGGATCATCTAGGAGTTTTCTAGTATGCATTACACCTCACAGAGTTATTTTCCACTGTCATGTAGGAAAAATAATCTGCAGTTTGCAGGACCAAAAGGATCTCAACAGTTATCCATTAATTTTGCTTTGAAGCTCTCAATTATGTGGGTGAACATATCCTTCATCCACTCTGAACCCCAAGCATGTGCCATCTGGCTTTCCTCCACAGTGGAGCATTCAGAGAACAACAGCAGAGCTTTAGGCAGTAGGTAGAGATTGGCTTTTTCTCCTCCATTTCATGACAGGCTGCATTTTTCCATTATGTCCTCATTGAACCAGTGAGAGCTTCAGCCTGAACCACCCCAGGGCTCTTTTCCAGGAGGAGTAAGTCTGTCCCAAATTTTCAGTGTGGTTTTTTTTCTGAACAGAACAGTGTACTTGTTCCCCAGACTGGCCCCTGAAGGACATGGAACAAGCACCCAAGACTCCTGTAGTTCCCTGAAACTTTGCAGAACCAAGAGAGTGAGGGTTAATTTCAAGTCTAATGCTTGACATGGCAGTGCAAGATGCAACCATCAGGCCTTTGGGCTGATGTTTCTGCAATTTCTCTTTCATTTGCAGTGATTCAATTACATTTTAGCAAAGGTTTGGAGCCAATCAGAATGAATTGCACAGCAGATTGGGTCAGAGTCCCTGAAGAAAAGTTCAGAATAAATTTTGGTCTCTGCCACTATTTCTCTTAGCATTTCACATAAGAGTCAAACTATTATTGTGAAAGTTCCTTGAATCAGAGGACTCTGGTAATCATGTGTGTTCCTAAAGCTGGAAATAATGTGAAAAAAAGAAGCTTCCTTACATTTATTTTTATTTAAACCAGATACATCACAAGGAAGTACACTAGTACACTACACCTTGCCTTTCCCCCTGCTGAGAGCAAAGGATAACAACCTCTGAAAACACTGATTAGGCTTCACAGAATTTTCTATTTTGAGTCTGATTTAAGAACATTAACTAACAATGCACTAGTAGTGTTTTGGTCTTCATGTCCAAATATTAAATACTTGTAAAGTTTTGCAATGTTAAATATTTTTATAAGTGAAATAATAAAAAAAGAAAAACTGTGCATATCAGTTTCTGCTTTGTGTTCCCCAAACCTTAAAAACTGGTTATCTCTTGTATTTTCGCTTAGACAACTTTAAGGCATATTCAGAAAAACAGCTAGTGAGCAAAAAGGCATTGCACCTTTAGATGAGAGTTTAGAAAGTCTTGCTTAAAAGGATTTGAAAAAGTCACTGCTGTCACAGCAGCAATATCCTGCGGGTGTGTGTGTTATCTCCTGTAAGGAAGGGATGAATGCAACAGCAAACTATGTAATCCTATTAAAAAAATAAAATGATAAATGAATTTTGATCAAAAGACTGCATACAATATTGTTGGGTTTTTTTTTTTTTCCTTTCTTTAACAATTGTACATCTTCATTCTTTAATCCGAGGCAAGATAAAGGCAAGAAAATTAATAATTTGATTTGAAACATTTTACTGATCTTACAAGCTCAGATATTCATGTATAACATGTTTTTCAGAAGACTACTCAAAAAGACTCCTCAAATTCTTGAAGAGGACACATCTGCAAAATAAAAGCTCCAGATCTCATAACAGGAGGGGCTAATGCTCAGCAAATATACTTGGCTCTGACATTCATACCTAAATTGTCCCAAGGCCCAGAATCACTTGACACATGCTGCATATTCAAAGGACAGAAAGAGGTAACTGGGAATTGCTTGTAGGCAGCAGCTCTACAGAGATCCCAATTTTTCAGTATAAGGGCTAGGCTGATTCTGCATCATGGGTTTTAGGGTGACCTGCAGAGTTTGGATTTTCACAGCTGGATATTTGAATTACTGTGGTGACAACATGACTTTGCACTGGTATTGTCTAAGAAATGCATGTAGATCAAGAGCTAGAACTAAACACTTTTCTCCTACAGCTTTCTGGGGATATGGGGTTGGATTTCTTTTTTTTTTTTTAAATTACAGCTGATTTCTTATTTGAATGATCACTACTTTTTGTATTGTTGTGTAAAAAGCAGAACTTTCCACATCTTCATATCTTACACCCTCAACTAGTTGAAATAGTTCTAAGAACTATTGTGTATCAGCTACTGGTAATGCTTTTCTTCATAAAAGTGTTAAATTTTTATTTTTTTTTTTTTTAACTGTCAAAAGCTCCAACATGTCACACTTAGAGACACCAACTAAAAAAAAAGTACCCAAAAAGTCAACAGTACCTAAAGTATCTGCAAGCACAGGCAATACAGATAAGCATAGGAATAAATATGTTGGGAATTATTTGCAGACTATATGAAGAATCAGTTCTATTTGATTATTACTGCTGACATTTTCCCCACTTTAGAAGTTTGGTGAACATAAGAACTATAGACCTTGGTTCACCACTACACTGGAAAGTTTATAGTCTGAAAAGTGATGAAAATCCATCACTTGAAATAATTTTTCTTCAGAGAGTCTTCAAGGGAGGACAGAATTACCTGCAATTTGCTTTTCATGTTTACTGACGTTTGTATGCAAAAAGACTATGTCTTGCTTTGCTGTTTAAGGGAATATGTTCCAATGAGAGAGTTCTCCATCTGAAATGGAAACACGGAGGCTGTTTCTCCATAACTTATGAATGAGTGATTTCCACAGTCTCTCCACAGTTTTATTCCTTTCTTTGAGGATACCCAGCCTCCTGCACTAAGCTTCACCCTTGAGACAGCTCCAGTGTAGTGATAGACACAGCTATCCAGGCGTAGGCTTTATCACAGCTTCACGCAGTCAGAGCCTTCAGAATATGCAATAAGATCTTCAGCATGTGTATTTTTTGTGTAAAGAGACCTTGGGACACAGAACAATAATTCCATTCTCATTGCTGAATTCAGCATCAGTCACAGCTTTTTGTCCTGGTAAATGCATAAATTGATAAATTCCATAGCAAATACAATCAGGAAGCAATGAAGCAATGACCAAATTCAGATAGATATGTTAACCTCCTAGACAGTTAGAGACAGTGCAATTCCTTCTCCAGAGGCACTGTTACCTGTAATTCCCAAGCCAATAGATTTATCAAGCATCCTGAAATACAGACACTATAGGTAACCAAGAGACAGAGAAGCACCAGCTTCAGAAGACAAAACCAAGGCTGCAAACTCTTCAGATTGTACACAACATCTACCTTCTTGTCATGCAACCTTTAAGTAACCATCTATCCCTACATGCTTTTCTCAGTCAGCTGTTAAAATAACTGGCTGCTGTTACACTGGTTAGAAATATCAGTTTAATATAACAATGGAGAGTGGTAGCATCAGTGCCTGCTGTAATTCTGAAGTGGTAAATATTGAATATTGAATCGGAAGTTGAGAGCTTTGTGGAACAGCATAAGAGAGGTTTCAGGTGACAGAAGTGCAGTCGCACGTCAGGAAGCTCTGGTTAAGATTTCAAGGAAGAATACTTCTGCTTTGTGTGATCAGCCATAGTGACTGCTAAGGGTGTTTGGAGGATTTTAAAAGCAAGTACGTATGGCTTATTGCCATTTTCTCATATTCAGGGAGAGATTATATATATATATATATATAAACATAAAATCAATACCAAATTTGAATGGCCAAATATTGCCTAATATGACTGTGGCTGGAGACACATTGGGAGGCAGATTTTAGCTCTGCAGAAAACCCAGAGAGGATATTTAGGAATATTTTGTCAGCTAAAGGTTCAGGACTCACTGAACTGCAGCACTCTTTAAGATCTGACGTAATATTCTTTCTCAGAAAAGATACTGGTGACCAGAGTCAAAAGTAGTCACAGGTGAGATTCTGTTTGTACCCACTAGAATGGCCAAGAACATAACTTGCAAATTATATACAAGTCTTCGAGGGATGACTCCAGTACCAGTAGAACACAGCTACTCCTACACATCTTTGCAAATCATCTTCTTTGATGCAGATGATTCTCTGGAGAAATGAAAATTGTAGATCTCAACTAGAGGTCTCAGACTGGATAAAATATAATCATATATTATGCCATATCCCTGACCTAATGATTCACTTACAAATAACCATTCCCTTCTACTTGATCACACACATCCTCTCATTTTTCAAAAGTCTTGCAGCAGGTGAAGGGAGACAGAAAGAAATTTGCATGGTAGTAGCAATCAGATTAAAACACAAAATAAATGCATGTTTATATTGAGGATGCATGCTAGAAGACACATATTTTCTGCTCTTACTGGTATATTGGACAATGCAAAGAATCCATTCAGCAGCTCCAGCTTTGTGAAATGCATAAAAATGTATCTCACCTTGGCACTAGGAAATTATCTTCCCACCTCCACTCAGGCCCTCTGAATATTAGAGAAGGAACTGCTAAGGTTGTATAGCTCTGCTATCATTAAGCAGCATATCATTAATTGAGCCAGGATTAGGTTTGCTTGATTTCTTTTTCTTTCTCAGCATCTTCCACCTTTCCTTACATCTGCAGCTCTCCATGGCTGTATTAAGCTCTAACCATATCTACCTGAGATGTTAATTGAACAATTTCTTTTCACAGTTTATAGACCTGTTCATAGACTTATGAAACAAATCACCCTTCTCCTTTCATAGTTAAAACCAATCTCAATAAAGACCTCTCAGCAAATTATAATCTAATGAAATCTATTGAAAAATTTCAGTTGCACTAAACAAGGTCAATGCTCAGAAGAACCAAGATGTCACTCAGAAATGGAGATCAAAGTAATTCCCTTCTATTCCTGCTGCTGCCATAGAGACCAAGGGAGGGGGAAGAGGGGGAAGAGAGATTTAACAGACTTAATTCTTCCTGAAATTTATAATTAACTACAAGGCAAAAGGGACAATTACCATATTTCTAAAGAATAAAGGAGAAAAAAGTTGAGCTTTTGACAAGATATAATTACAAGACATTACATATGCAATGCACATTGGTTGGTTCTGTGTAATTTTCTTGAGACTCCCCCCCAAAAAATATTTTTTTTTCTAGAGAAGACAACATGTGTCTCATCAGTTTACATTCATAATGTTTGAAATTCAAAAGCTAGAGGCTTACTAGAATTGTTTCAGAATTTAACATTGGTAAATAAAGATTTGAAATAAATACTCAGATACACTCCCCATCTGTCAGACATCTATGAGTATGTTCTCCAGCTAAGATAAATGGTAATCAATGAAAATGATCTTCCTGCTCTTCTGAGACTGTGCAGTTTAGCCAGCAGCCAACCCGTAGTTATCGAAGCTGTCCTCAAGTACCACTTCAGAATAGAGTTTACTAAATTACATGTAAATTGCACAGATTCAGCACTATTACTCTTTTAGGGTCTGGCAGGAAAACACCACAGTTTGAAGTGCTCATCAGCACCTAATAATGACTATAGAAAAAGATTTTGATTTTAGCTAAATGTGAATCTCTTGGGTGGGTGGGTGTGGAATTCATTATGTTTCCTTTGTTTTGGGTTTGTTATAGACAGGAAATTCAGCACAAAAAAACTTAGCTACCCAGTTTATGATTTCAGACTGCAGTGATTCAAAGCCTGAAGTCTTGTAAAGAAAAAAACAACAATCAAATGTTGCCCAGATCTATTAGCAATATGTGGATACATAGAAATGTGGTTATTTTTTTGTTATAAATTAGATCCTCATTAGATCCACAGGTCTGTAGATTTTGGTAAAATTATACAAGTTTAGAACACCTGAGGCACTGGTTTGACCTCAGTATTTATACCTAGCTTTATACTTTCCTGACTTTGGGGACTGACTCTACAGCCTCATTGTCTTAGTATATACCTTTTAAAACCTCTATATTGAGTATTTTCATGTTAACGTAATATAACTGCAGGGAGGGGAGATAGGCTTATTTTCTTCTTTAAGGCCCATTACAAAAGCACTTCTGCATAAAAAGATATTCTAATTATTAGCAATTTGCATTGTCATCAGACCACCATAATCAATAATCCAACAGTCTTATAGGGGATTCACTTCTGCAAAGACCAAGAGCTGGCATATAGTGTGTGGACCTACTCTCCACCTCCAGCTGATGACCTATCTGATTTACCATTCTGCCCTTCTAAGAGCATCTTGAGGCTGCTTTTCTATTCTCTGAATTAAAGAGGCTGGAACAGTGATGTCAGTCCAGTGGTGCCACCTCCACATATTTCCATTCTTCAGCCAAGTTCTAAAAACATCTTTAAATCAACTGGGTTGGCAGAGGGAGTCAACTGTGTTGATTAAATACTTAATGAGGGTTTCCCCCTCACTTGAAGAATCCACAATATCCTATTTATTGGCACACAGGACCTGCCCCTACCTTTCCTAAGCACAGCACACTATCAACAGGGATTTATATTGACATATTTAATGTAGACTAGTTGTTTCAAAGTCAACTATTGAGGATGGTGAGCTTTGAGTTTTGCCTTTTCTTCCATGTTGGGACTATGGGAAAGGAAAGCTAATGCTGACAAAAAGACAAGGTGCAAATTTTACATCTCTTCTCTGCTTTACTTTTAATTTCATGCTGCAAAGTAGGGTGATGAGTATGTCAAATGGGACAGACCTACAGAAGAGTCATACCACATCCAGGGTCTAAGCCAGATGTTGGTCCCATACTTGACCGCAGTGGCTTATTTCCCAAGAACAATTCACATATGGTCAGAACTGTATGCATTCAGTTTTGACATGGTTTAACAACATAAAAAAACCCCTATCAAACTGCCTTCCAGCACTGTTACAAAACAGTTTTTTCCCTTACAGGAAGTTGTAAAATCTGTATCCTAGGATAAGGTCTTTAGCTATCCCTGCTTGGGACAGAGAGCTGGCTGGCTACTTGTATTATTCAGCATTCTTTGGGGGTTTTTTTTTGTGCTGTGATTGTCAGCTGTAAATATCAAAAAAGCCTGAATCTGACACCTTGAAATTGGGAGATTTAAATAAGAAAAATAATTTTTTATTTCCCTCCATTGGTCTTCTTGGTTTTAACCCTTCAGAGTTTCCACCTCTGAGCTCCCCTCCATAGTAACAAGCATTAGAAAGCTTTTGTTGTGGTTGTTTTGTTTGTTTGTTTGTTTTGTTTTGTTTTGTTTTCTCCAGGGAAGGCTGATCATCTGTTCTAAGCCACCTGAAAAGAAGGACTGGGGGTTTCATTGAAGTAGTCCTTGTTACAGTGGGTTTTGTCAGGCAACAGAGAGCTAGCTATTTTCTTTTTCATCAGCAGCCACTACTGTTCTCTTCATAATTCTGTAAAAGGTAGAAGGATGGAAGGAGAGCTAGGGAAGAGGAGAGCACATTGCCTCTGACTGTTGGAAGGCACAGTGGGAACATTCTTCTATTTCAAGAAGTCCTGGTGTTCCCGCTGGGATGAAGTCTTGACCTAAGCTTTTATTTGTACTGAACTCTCCCTAATGATAAAATAATGCCACAAATTAATGTATTTTATGAAACAATAAAAGAAAAAATGCTATGCCAGGATCACAATCAATTAAAATTAACTATAAGACTCTAAGTCCTCCTTGACTGATTCAGCATTTCCTAAGTCCTGGGTTCATAAATGCATGGAAAGATGAAGGAAATAAAAAAAGAAGATAAAGAATTTGCACGAATTAATATATTCTATTTTAAACATACCTTACATTTTGGCTGAAAAAAATTATGTCAATAAGATTTAAGATTTGGCAAGGTACATCAGGAGTTGGTTTTATTAGATAGTGTTTTTCATCATATAGAGTTCACAGATCTTTAGATGTATTGTACATGATCTACAAGGACTTGTTCACTACAACACAAATTTTATATTATTTTCTGTAGACTGGAAATACTGAAAATTACACAGAATCAGTATCACTGAATCGCTAAGGTTGGAAAAGACCTTTAAGATCAAGTCCAACTATTATCTAACCCTACCAGTGCCACTACTACACCATATCCTTAAGTATCATGTGTAGATAGTATTTAAATACATCCAGGGATGGTGATTCAACCACTTCCCTGGGCAGCCTGTTATAACCCTTTGGCAGTCTTTGATAAACCTTTGGTATTAGTTTTTCCTAGTGTCCAACCTAAACTTCCCCTGGTGCAACTTGAGGCTATTATCAGACTACATTTAATGACCACATGTCAAAAATGTCATCTTTTTCTACACTGTTTATCTTTTGCAGTTTAAATAGCATTCATCTTTTACTCGCTTTTTATTATTTATAAGATCCAAAGAATAAAAAGAATGTATTTACTCCCTCTTGACATTGATCCACTTTTCCAAGAATAGGAATGGCAATTATTTGCAGAAATCAGACAAATGGATATTCAAATAGGGATAATTAACAGATCTGAGGCCAAAAATGACCATACTGTTGCTCCGTAAAATTCATTCTTATTGAAATTAATTTTTAAATAATCTCAGATGTTCTGAAAAAGGTATGCTTTTATTGTATTGTGAAAATTGGCATAAACAGATTAAAAAAGCAAATTAAACAAAAATTTTGTGTAAAGGAAGCAGAGTTACTCCAATGCACAATAAAGCAAGTCAGAGCAGATTATGGATCAATACAATATACTGTCACTGGTGCAGCTATTTAAATATGGCACCAAACAAGATGAGGAAGTCATCTGTAATTTATTTGCTTTCAAGCCTTTGCAATATGAAAGTGTTCTGAAACTAGATTTTTGCCATTATTCAGCTCAATTACATATGTTAATATGGTGTTCAAGTGTGCATCCAAATAGCAGGTCACCTACAATTCACAATCCTATCTCATTCCAACATCAAAGTTGGCAGAAAGACTGAATATCTGGAGTTGAATATTTGAGGCTCATATGCTTAACTTTCAGATCATTTCAGCCATTTAGCAGCGGATCCAAGAAACAAAAGAAATGGGAGGGAAAATATTGTGTGTAGATGGAGTTAGGAACCCTGCTCAGAGCAACAGCAGTAGTGAGATGATGGTGAGGTTACTTGTGTTATTGCCTAGAAGGCGCTGGGAAAATGTTAGTGGCAAACTTCACCACCAATTAAAAAAATAAATAAAACAGTGTCTCCTGAGAGAGATATATATATAAAAAAGACACTGGCCCACATTCTTCTAACAATTATACCGTCTTAGAAGTAGTCTCATTCCCCTGTCCCTAATCCATTTACTACATACCTCCTTGTCAAACTCTCAACACCAAGGATGATTAGAATTGCTGGTTTCTGTCACACTACCAGACACCCAGAAGTGGAGCTAATCACTTCTGTCTTTTCAACCTTCCTTCTTATTTTCTATTGGAAAGCAATGTCAGGGAGTACAAAGTGTTTAGCATGATCCTGCATCCAGGTGTTTTTCAGTGGTGCTGCACCACTGCTGCTGAGTGCTTTTCACCACTATTATGTCAATGGGCACCCTCAGGCACCTCTGCTGTGCTGCAGGGCAGGTTGAGGATGTAGTCAGATACAGCATGGCTCATAGAAGCCAGAAGGGCCTGGTAAAAACAGGAGGTGAATGAGGCCACAGAAGGAGTTCCTTCTGTAGCATCATTAACCTCCTGTTCTTCCCCAATATGTGTTTCTCCATCGTCAAGATGGGAATGACAGCTCACATATGTTTTAGCAGCTTCATCACACTCCCTGCTCTCTGCAGCAGCCACCCACCACCCCATGTTGCTGCCCATGGGTGCCTGGGGTGTCTCCTCCTGCCCCTCTCCATGCCATGGCAGTGTTAACCATTAGTTTACCGTATCGTGTATGCAGCCTTCAGATGTTCTGGCTACCCCAGGCATTTTACAAACTTTTTGGAAATTATGACATTTGTGAAAAATAAACCAGAACAGGTAACAACTTTGCTGAACCCTGATGTCTGGTAGTATCCCTTATGAATACTACCACCATGTTACAAACATGTGGTGAGCTGCCTACCTTGTATTAATGGAAAAGGAGTTCCCTGATTATCTCTTTGTCAATGAGCATTAAATTAGTTTGCTACGTTTGAGGACATCTCAAAGAATCATTCAGCTTATACCTACCCTAGATCTTGAAGTTGGGAAGAGTCCTTAACCCTAAAGTCATTAGCCTGCCACCGTTATTGTGAATAAAAAATAGTTTGCATGCACATTTGGAAGGAATTATTTAGAAGAACTATTCCCAAACAGTCAGGTTAAATCTAACATCAGTATAAGAGTGCTGAATTGGGACCAAGGATTTATTATTTTTCAGGCCTAGAGAGGTATTGTAAGCTACGTTTTTCCCCCCAAAAGACACAATAAGCCACAAGAAACTTGCATCTCTCCAATCAGAAACATCATGACTATCTAAACTACATCTGATTGGCCTCTTTAAAATCCTAGGACCCATATAATACCCTTTTTTTTTTTTTTAATTCTTTAGTTTACAGAACAAACTGATAGGCTGAGAAAATATGTGCATTATACCATGTATCCTGAAAGTGCTCTAGTAGCTCGAGATATTAATAGACACAAGCACAGGCTAAGATAAAATATGAAATCATTTTCCTTTTGCTAGTAAAAATAAGTAAATTACATATCATTTAGAAAGTGATATAGAAACAAACTACACAATCTACAGAATATGAGAACAAAATGCTCATTGAAGCAAAGCTTATTTATCACTTTATCTTGCAACCTGACACAGTACATGCTCAATCTATTTAATTACAGGAAGAGAAAAATATCAGAGAAATATGTACACATAACAGCGATGTTCCGAGTCCTACCTTAGTCGTGACAATGCACAGACAATCCATTCTGTAAATCTCCCCAGGAGTGTATGTAAATCATAAAAACAAATCAGCAAGGGTGAGGAAAGGCTTTTGAACAGCATGAACAGAACCGGAGGCTTGAATCTGCACAGCCTGCTTTTCCAAGTGGGGCCCTCATAAGAAACTCGAGTCCTCCTCCACAATGCTAAAGGCAGTCATGATGCTCACAGGGATCAGAAAACCCACTAGAAATCATCTCAAGCAAAACTTCCAGGTGGTTTATCAGGCTTGATTGCTGCATTGTTCAATCTGTGATCGAAATATTCTGCAGCCTTCTAAATGGGAAGATGAGAACCACAACAAGCACAAAAGAGCAAAAGCATCACATTTCAGCCCTGGCTCTGGTTTCACAATTCTGATCTGCTGTTTCAGTATACCCATAAGATTTCCCTTGCCAAGTCTCTCTCTCTCGCTCTCTCTCTCTCCCTCTCTCAAGCTCTCTCCCTCTCGCTCTCTCCTTCCCTGTCTTTTTTTTTTCTCCCCCCTCTCGCTCACTCTCTCCCTCCTCTTTCCTACTAACTCTGAGCAAGCACAATACATACAACTATCGGGCCCATCTATCAAAGCGCTGTCACTTCTCTGCCAAAACAACTGCTTTGGGTTGTAAGGGTTTTTATTAAGAGCATGATTCCTACAAACGCATATTGCTTGAAGTGCCTGATTGAAACATTAAGGTGTGTGTGAGAGCTCATGCGTCACATCTACAATCACTCAAAATTACTAGGTCAGGTTCGGATTCAGGAAGTGAATATAAATACCAGCTGGATAAGAACTTTTGGAAAGTATAACAGAAAATAATCAGTTAGGAAAAAAAAAGGGAACTGCATATTTACAAATCCACGTAGGTCTGAAGCACAACAATGATAAAATTATGGTTTACCATCCACAGAAAAAAACCCGCCATTATACACATTTTTCAAAATGACAGAGGGGCACCTTTATTTTCCCCTACGTGTGGAAAATGCATCAAAGTTTTAATTAAAAGAGAACCCCTGAGTTTAAAAGTCCTTAAGTTCTCTTCCAAACTTTTTCTGCATCTTTGACAGATCTGCAGGCTTAATCGATTTATCTCACGTTCTGTTTGCTTTGCTCAGAGTTTTGCAGACTGTTTAGCCCCCAAAGCCCTACCTTTCTTGCAGTGATGCTGGTGCAGAGCTTGCCTTTCAGGTGTCTTACATGAATCATTCTGAGTTAGAACGCTTGCTGTCAGCTCTTAAAGTCTTCCCTCTCTTACAGATAGAGGAAGAGAAGAAAGAGGAGGGAGGAAGAAAGAGACACAGAAAGGGAAAGATATGTAAAATGAAAGCTCTGGCCAAAGAGAGAGGAAAATCAATGCTCCTATTCACTGGAAAAAAAAAATACAGCCAACTGGACTGTTGACAGCAACAAGAGGAAATGTCTAGACACCCATACATTACAATTTACCTTTTCAACACACTGGACAGCACAATTCCCCGTGGGTGCTTTGCTGAGGATCTCTCATTCTCACTCAGAGCTAAAATACATTTTCAAGAAAATAAGCCTTTCCAAGAAAATAAAAAAATATTTAAATCATCTGTCTTCCATAAATTACTCAGGTTATAACCCTAATATTCTTGTGATTGCAAAAGCAGCAAGAGGCTTAGTGAATGACATATATTATTTTGCCAAAATGAGGTCACTGCTACCAAAATTACAAAATCCATAGTGAATCAGATATGTGGTCAGAGAGCAACCAACCCTCCCCCAACTATTAAAATCTTGGTGGATACAACATCTTAAAGAGAAAGTCTCCAGAGTACTTATGACTCTGTCTAAAAGACAAACTTTAACCCACTCTGAGTAGCCACATGTGCACAAAACAAATCTGATTTGTGTTTACAGGCTGCACTGGAACCTGCTAGTTTTCTCCCTACTGAGGTTTAGTCCAGTGGAGAAACAGTCAGATAAGTTTATTAAACTATAGATTATATGAAACAGGGAATTTTCAAACATCTTGAAGTAAGAACCAATTAACTATCTGCTTAACAACAAATTAATCCATTAAGATTGTCTAATATAAACCACACTTGTGCTCTATTCATAACAGAGTAAAAGGGAATTCAGTCACCTCTACAATTAGAAGATAGTTTAACATTTAGATGTAAAGCATTCAACAGTTTGTACACTTCCAATTGGTAGATTCAAACTGATCTAGTAAGGTGTGAAATATTTCCATACATATAATTACCTAATGACTTGGTTGAAAAAGTTCATATCAAACTCAAAACTGGTATATGGGGATCTATTTTGAAATTATCCCAGTGCATGATCTGTGAATGCTTCTACTTGCAAGTAACTCTACTGTTGTGAGCTGCTCCCAGTGAATTCATGATCCTATTTACAGTTTTTATGAAAAACAGAGGGTTTGAACCCTTTGAGAATGTTTCTGTGAACATGACTCGTATGTGTCTGGGAAAATCAGACTTCATCACTGTACCTAAAAGCTTCCTCCTGCACTCCTCCAATTTTTCAGTGTCAACTCATTTCCTAAAATGCAGTGAGTTTTTAACAAGGCAAGATATGCATGTGTGCTACCCAAGTTTAATGCATGGTTCAGTGGCATTGTCCCTGAAATACTGCCACCCTTTTTTTACTCTCAGAATCTCCTGTAGCCCTAGAGACTAAATCCTCTGGGGACACAGACCCCAGCTCCATCCTTCCACAGGCTCTTTTTGTTTGTTAGGGCTCCTGCTCATAGATTCTAACACACATCTATTGATGAGTTTACAAAGTCAGGGCTGCAATAGGGGAATAAATGATTTGTCAATGGGTCTTCGGTGTTTCTTCCAAGGATACAGTTCCCCATTTTCATTAACTACCTTTCCTAAGTCCCCCCCAAAAGCTGAACTCCTTCATTTTCTTCCTCCAAGTAGATGCTTTTTCCATTTGTTTTGTTGGGGTTTTTTTTCTGCCCGCGTATAAGATTTTTGAATCCTTGGCACTGTTTTACCCTTCATTAGCAACATCTCCTTCTGCTCTAATTTCTGCAGGTCATATTGCTGCCTATTTCTATTCTTCCTCTGCTTTTGCAGACTTTATGTGTACGTATGATCATGATTGAAATCTACTATAGAAAGACATGACCCAAAAAACAAACAAATTGAGAAGAAGCCATCTGGGGTGAAAAAGTATGGTTTATAGTTGCTCATAGTTGATCTAGATGGTTAAAAATAACATTTCTGATGAGCTGTGACCCTCAGGAAGCCTTAATACACGAACAACAACTATTTCCCACTGTGATACCAGTGGCTCAGCAGACCACCATGTGAAAACCACTTAGTCAAGTGACTGCTTCTTTATCCTCTAATTTTATCAAGGTGTCTATTTTAAGTCATAGAAAGCCAAGCAATATGAGGTAAGTGGGTGAAATGTGATGGTCTGTAGAATGCAGTAGTTTAGACTGGACAATTAAATGCTGCTTTCTGGCATTAAAATCTTCACTGTATCCAGGTACTTCCACTCGGATAACCAAAGCACAGGGCTTAATTAGGCAGTTATATTTAGAACCAGAGTCTGTAACATCCAGCTGAAGTGAATATTTGTAAAAGCAAGCTTCTGTAAAACCTGAAACCAATAGGAATATTCTCTGATATTTTAAATCTTAAATTACACATGTTTTTAAACATTTCTTGAATTCTCTTGAAAACCAAATACTATAGAGCAAAAACTGTAAAGAGAAACAAATTTTTGGTTTTTTTTTTTGTTTTTTTTTTTTTTTTAAGCAAAGCAAAACTGGCTTCATTATTATCTGTCATTCAAACAGTAGAAATTGAGAAAAACAAGGGTACTAGGTCTCCAAGTTTTGGAGCAGACACTAAGAAAGGGGGTATCTACCAGACTGATAACACAACATTACTAATGCCAGCATCTTGCAAAAATTAATTAGTGACTTTTTAGAGCTCTGTGCACCTACACAGAGAACAGATAAACACACACCCTCTTACAAATGTGGAAGAAGATTTATTTACTACTAATATATCTTAAATTGTGTGCTATGGAGTATTTGTTGATGGTATTAAATTGCCAGTCTTCCACATGGTATTATATTCTGTTTCTTCTGTTCAGGTTCACCCAAACAAGCTTCAAATAAATTATCCTGGATATGTGATTTGGAGCTTTATTACAAATCAAATGTCAGAATACATCCTTCTTCAGCCAGGAAGAGAAGAGAGAAGTTAATAGAAATTTCAGAAGGCCTGATATTCTGTATACCTTAGTCACTAAGAGTCTTAATGCAGTTCCCAGGCTGAACCAGAAGCCCATGAGTGCTTGTGTTAATTTAAAGATCCATAAATTAGCAATTCTGCTCCTCCTGACTGCAGTAACCCTAACAGCAGCAGGTCTGCAACTGGCCTCAGGCCTATGACAGTTTCAGGCAGAAGCTATAACAAGAATCATTCTTTTCTCCCATGCATGACAAATTTCATTGCTATTTAGCACAAGCAATGTTGGAGTCCTGACCAATTTCTCTGGCTTGTATCTTTCTCAATGAAAAGACAGGTTTCTTTTCCATAGAGAAGCACAGACCTCATCATGCTGAGCCCTGCAGGTAGATGGCAAAGCAGGCACAGGGAGAAGTGAAGGCTGGATAGATAACTCCACTCCTTCATCACAAGAACTCTGCATCCAAGTGGCCACTGTGACCCCAGGCTAAATAGACAAAGAAAAACATTTGTTTTCTGCTTCACAGCTGTGGAGGGGATTCCCTCTCTCCCTGCTCCAAGTAGATGCCCAGCCTCACATACTTTTATTCAGTATGTGGTAGCTCACACCACTTCAGCCAAGCACTGCCTCAGTACTCTAAAGAAAGGAAAAAAGCAAGGGTTTTTTTTCCGATAGACAACATCCACTTTGCAGACTCTGTTTGCTGATGGCCTTACTGTAATACCTGACCCTTTGCTGATGCACTCATTGGAGTGTAAAGTAATTTGCCTTCAAGGGTACTCAGTGGGACAAAAGGGTGGTTGCCTCCCTTCCTCTCCAGAAGCCATCTCCAAATATGGATATGGTGCAACCTCTCTAGCAGTCTCATCCTCACAAACTCACCAGTTTACGGTTTATGAGAAGACAGTGAGACAAGTTAGGAACAGTGTATAACTTAGAGAGTTACAGGAAATGCACACTCATAATCACTGAGTGTGGAGCAGAGCATGGGGAAAGGTGTTTGAGACATCCTATAGTTCTGAAGGGCCTTGGATAAACTAGCCTTTTGAAAGCTCTGCAGCCTTCATTAACTTAAAACTTCTGCCTAATGTTTTATGTATCTATTATTTCCCATACAAAGCCATAATTGTTTTATCTTGCTTCCCACAAATCCCAAATTCAGAATGAAGTAGAAGTACTTCAATGACAAATGCTCCACTGGCCTCATGTGTGCTTGGATGTTGTGCAGTAGAAACACATGTTACTCAAGGGCCATATGTCCTGAAGTGGCTCTCAGCTCTCAAGATCCACAGTGAATGAAGAGTTCATTTTAATTCTTGAGCATTCTGCCTGGGGAAGTAAATCTAACAGCCAATTGATCATCAGCAACTGAAAAGCTCTAGTGCATATGTTTAAGCATGTATCCAGTCCTAAGCAGAAATGTGTCATTGTCATAGCAGCATGCCACTGACACTCAAGTACAGTCACTTGAAAAAGAAATCAGAAAAAAATTACACTTTCTAATGAACTGACACAGTAAACCATAAGTTCCAGGAAATGAAAACAAAACAACTACTATCTGCTATCCCAAGGTACTGAAAACTGAAGAAAATTCCACTCACAGATCTGAATGCCTTGGAGTTTGGCAATGGAATTGACAATTTTTGGAGTTTACTGTGATTGTACACTTTGTGCAGGAGAGCTACAAACAGCATGAAAATGTAGTACATAGAATTATTGTTGGAGAAACATTGAGTCCAGGAGTTCACAGTATCATGATTCTATAGTGCATTGTTTCATACTGGAAATTAGTGTGAAATTGAGCTGAGATCTACTACAACCCATAATTTCTACAACATCCTCAAAGATAGAGTGAGTTTAGGATAATTCCATACTTTGGGGAAATAATTACTTCCATAAAGATAGACAGATATCAATGCATATTCATGCTCTTGCATTTCAGCTCTCATGTAGCATGATGGTTGTATATGATACAAAAGTTTTTTCTGATCAGCTGAGAACACAGCGAAGCTGTGAAAGCCAGAAGCTCAGAAAGCCATGCTAGACAATTAGTTCTTTAGATCTTGAAAATGAACAGGGAAATCAATCTAGAAATGTAAGTAAAGCCCATGGAAAAGCCCTAGACAAGCCTTAAGACAAGAGAAATAATCTGAAAGTTTCCAGTTAAGAACAACTTCTGCTGAAGTTTCCAAGGTATCACCTCATCATGCTCTACAAGGTATCTGCCAACTCAATTAATGTCTTCTTTCTTTTCATCATGTTTCCATTTTGCTAACTCTAAAAGAAAACTTAATAATTTTCTTTTACTTAGAAAAGAAAAAATGCACAATGACTTCAAGGCTGAAAGTCTACATAACAATATCTAAACCCAAGAGAATTGTTCCAGACAAGTTGTGAACCTAGGAAAATAATGGAGATACTACAATGAAACACAACTTTCCCATTGCAACCAGCAAGACTTTTACAAAGAGAAGTGTAGCATACGCCGTTACCACAGCCATAAAGTCATATAGCTTAGTGTATTATGCACTGTAGTTTTATGGTGGGCATCATTAGACTGACCATACAAAAATCATCACTTCTCTGACATTCATACTATTCCATACTGTCTACAGACCAAAAATAAACTACAACACACACTGAGAGACTGAAAACACCTTAAATAAAATTTACGAACTGTGCAACACCTTCAACTTCAAAAATGCACTGAAATCAAAACATCTTGAGATCAGCAACCCTGCAGAACCATTACCTATATTAGAAACATTTTTACATAAAACTAAAAAGTAAATCCTGTCTAGGACAACATAAAATGCACAGGGCTAGTAACGTATGACAATAAATTGCAGCCATAATTCTCATTTAAACGTGGCAATGTACATGCGGTCATTAAACAGGAAAGAAAAAAAAAAAAAAACCCAGACAAAACTTCAGGATCACAAAGTCAATATATTCTGCACATTTCACCTGCAGCAAAACTTGACTAAGTAAGGGATTTCATTCTCCACCACAAAGAGTGGACCATACCTTTGTCTTCATGTCTACCACATAATTGTCAGAAGTCTGGTTTTCCTTATTGTCTTCACCACATTGTCGAGATCCCTCTGATCCATTGGAAGCTGCAGACTAAAGAGGGGGGAGAAAAAAAATCAAATTAAGTAGCTGAGATGTGCCCTATAATTCTACTACACTTAAATGTAAAAATTAGCATGCACATACAAAAGGGTAGCCTGAATTCAGATAAATATCAGGTGGCTCATACATAAGATATTCACCTTGATGCTTTCTCATGCAAACATTTCTGGTCTTATAGCCACGCTCATGGAAGTCTGTGAAAGTCTTAATAGGCTAAATCTGCAAGATGATGTTTATCATAATCCCTAGTTAACTTCAGAAGGCATTTAAGGTGTTCTGCAGCTCTCAGCATCAGAATATAGAGATAAGGAAGGAAAACAGTGCCCTGACACAAAGCCCTGCAGACAGTAATGGGGCTCTCATCTGGAGTAGCTAAAAGAATAGATCTCCTCTGTAGAGCTTCATGCTTGTGTAGTAGCCATATTCACAAATCTTTTAAATTCAAATTCTTTTTTATTACCTTTCCTTCATTTACACATATTTAAGTCTTACATTTTTTACCGAAAACCATCATAAAAAACATAGTATTTTTTCAAATACTACATTTAAGAATTAAGAAATGGTAAAAGGCTGTATTAGGGTTTTGTTTTGGTTTGGTTTGGTTTTTTAATTTTCCTGCTGGAAATCTAATACATTATTGTAGATTTTGCATCAAGACAATAAATATTATAAATGACACCTCTCTTTACAATGCTCTGCTTGAAAAATGTGCTTGAAGAGTTATCCTTTGAATGAAACATGATGACTGCCACTAACTTGGATCTCAGAAAAATTCTGGGCACTTTGCAAGAGCACAAACAGGAAAGCAGAGTGAATTCAAACAGAGTACACTGTCTTGTATCTGTCATCGCTGAGCATCAGACTCTGTGAGTGATTTAGACCCATCCTTTTTAGCCTGTGTACCAGGAGTGCAGTCAATTTTAACACAACAGGCATTTTAAATAGACCAGACATTGCCAGCACAACTTAGGAAACAACAAGCCAGTGCCACAGAAACAGCTAAATCACATCCATATGTGCAAATGTTTTCTTCTCTGATACTAGATTGTTTATTTAGGGCTCCATCCAGCAGAAGACTGAATGCTGGCCCCAACCCAGGCAACTACTTAGACATGTGCTTTTAACTTCACTGGAACCAATGGCATTAGTCTTGTGCTCCAGTGAAGAATGTGTTTAAATGTTGGTTCAGGCCCAGTAACTCTGCACTACTTGGGGCTGAGCGCACAAGACTCAAGTGCAAGTCCTCTCTAAAGTTTTTGTTTAACACACACAGTGTCATGGATAATCATGTATTCCTTTGGCTTGTTTTGTTTCTTGTCCCCAAAGATCTTTGGGAAGGAAGAGAGGAAAGGAGGGAGGGAGGGAGGGAGGGAGGGAGGGAG